>ML778127.1:506965-537471 GCA_009831015.1 Picea engelmannii | reverse complement strand
ACTCAAAAATTTTAAAACATGTGAAAACCATCCTTAAGAAGAAATTTGAAATGACAGACTTAGGCTTTTTGCACTATTTCCTTGGCCTCCAAGTTTTGCAAACTAATGAAGGAATTTTTCTTTCCCAGTCTAAGTATGCTTGTGACCTTCTTCGTTGCTCTCACATGGACGATTGTAAACCATCCCCTTCTCCCTTCCAGTCTAGAGTCAAGCTTTCTGCCACTTGTACTTCTCCCGAAGTTGATGCCACCCTGTATCGTCAGTTAGTTGGTAGCCTCTTATACTTGACTCATACCCATCCTGATCTTTCCTTTGTTGTTCGTATTGTTGCCTGATATATGCAAACACCCCATGAAAGCCATTGGAAAGTAGCTAAAAGGATACTTCGCTATGTTCGTGGTACTGTTCAGTTTGGGATACATTATAGTTCAGGGGGGACTCCCTTATTAGTTGGTTTCACTGATTCAGATTGGGATGGTGACCCCGATGATCGGAAGTCTACTGCAGGTTATGTTTTCAGCCTTGGTTCAGGAACTGTCACTTGGGCCTATAAGAAACAACGGGCTATTGCACTTTCTTCAGCCGAAGCAGAGTACCGAGCAACGGTAAATGCAAGTCAGGAAGCCCTGTGGCTTCGATAGATCCTTTCAGAGTTTGGATTCCAGCACCAGCATCCAACCAGACTTTTGTGTGACAATCAAAGTGCCATCAAGATCGACAAAGACCCAGTTCAACATCAGCATAGCAAACACATCAAGCTACACATGCACTTCATCAGAAATCTCATTCATGATGAAGTTATTGAAGTGCTCTTTTTCCTTATAGAATATCAAGTTGTAGACATTTTCACAACGTCTCTTACAGAAGCGAAGTTTTACAAACTTCGATCTATGTTAGGAGTTTAGGAAGCTGTCATTAAGGGGGGATAGGCTCTAATGCCTCCTTCCTTCTCCTATTGTGTCATTATTGTAAATCCTTCAATCCTATCCCAAGTTGTTCTTAAGGGGGGATGTTAGGATATTTAGACACTTAGGAGTTAGTTAAGATCTACTTGGTCTAATATGTCGTTAGGTAAAAGTGTGTTTCTTTAGTATGCATTAGTGTGCATTTGTAGTTAGGAAATCCGACGGTCACGATATGTTCCCAACATAGAGTGATCCAACAGTTCATACTCTCCTCGATATTAACGACCATTGATCCGTGGATTAACACCCGATTGGTCCATGATCTCTATTTAAAGAGCATGGAGGGTCAGTTGTCGATGATCGATTGTGATAAAATCTCTTGTAAAATCTCTCTGTAATATTTTTCTTTGCATTAATAAACTTCTCCAAGTGGCCACGTTGGCTGGGGCCATGGATGTTTCCCCGTAGGGGTTTTACCATGTGAAAACATCGGTGTGTTGATCTTTGATCTGGTTATGTGAGTGGTTACTGAAGGTGTTCGTCCTCTATTGGAATACCTGTGTTGTCGAACACCAACACATAAGATTCTCTTATTTGGGTATAATATGAGTAATCTTCGAGACTTGAAACCCTCTGATACAATCAAGGCATATATCTAGTGCAACCATGTCAAATTTCAATGACTACAGGAAAAGTTTGAGAAACTTTCAATGTTGGCCCCATTAACTGGTCACTTTGTGGGGTCGAGAGAATAAACAATTATTCTAGTAATCAACATTGATCATGTGACTATATCTAATTGGTTTTATCTTTGGTCACCTTTTCCTTCTCAGTTCTCACACGACCATGTCTTATTTGACCCCTTTTCATGACCTAACCTTGATAAATATTTATAAACTATATCACAAGTATGTAAAAACACACTAGTACTCGATAGACAAGTAATCAAAAAATTGCACAAGGTTCGTCAGTTATTTGATCTTATCTTTGATTTTTTCTCTCAGCTAAGCTATTGACCATATTCCACTTATTGACCACCCAACTACAGACCATTCTCTTATGTGGGTATAATATGAGTAATGTTTGAGTCTTGAAACCCTCCCATACCATCAAGGCATGCATATAGTGCAACCATGTCAAATTTCAATGACTACAAGAAAAGTTTGAGAAACTTTCAAGGTTGGATCAATTAATTGGTCACTTTGCGGGGTCGAAGAGAATCAACACTTATTCTAGTAATCAACACTGGTCATGTGACTATATCTAATTGGTCTTCTCTTTGGTCACCTTTTCCTTCTCAATTCTTATACAACCATGTCTTATTTGACCCCTTTTCATGACCTAACCTCGATAAATATTTATGGACTATATCACAAGTTTGTCAAAACACACTAATACTCGAAAAATTGCACAAGCTTCATCAGTTATTTGATATTATCTTTGATTTTTTCTCTCATCTAACCTATTTACTATATTCCACTTATTGGGCACCCATTTATAGACCAGTCACTTATGTGGGTATAATATGAGTAATCTTTGAGTCTTGAAACCCTCCCATACAGTCAAGGCATGCATCTAGTGCAACAATGTCAAATTTCAATGACTACAGGAAAAGCTTGAGAAAATTTCAACGTTGGCCCCATTAATTGGTCACTTTGTGGGGTCAACGAGAATCAACACTTATTCTAGTAATCAACACTGGTCATGTGCCTATATCTAATTGGTCTTCTCTTTGTTCACATCTTCCTTCTTGGTTCTCACACAAACATGTCTTCTTTGAATCCTTTTCATAACCTAACCTCGATAAATATTTATGGACTATATCACAAGTTTTTCAAAGCACACTAATACTTGATATAAAAGTACTCGAAAAATTGCACACGCTTCGTCAGTGATTTGATTTTATCTTTAATTTTTTCTCTCATCTAATCTATTGACCATATTCCACTTATTGTCCACCAAGTTATAGACAATTCACTTATGTGGGTATAATATGAGTAATCTTTGAGTCTTGAAACCCTCCCATACTATCAAGGCATGCATCTAGTGTAACTATGTCAAATTTCAATGACTACATGAAAAGTTTGAGAAAATTTCAACGTTGGCCCCATTAACTGGTCAATTTGCGGGGTCGATGAGAATCAACACTTATTCTAGTAATCAACAATGGTTATATCTCTATATCTAACTGGTCTTCTCTTTGGTCACCTTTTCCTTCTCATTTCTCACACAACCATGTCTTCTTTGACGCATTTTCATGACCTAACCTCGATAAATATTTATGGACTATATCAAAAGTTTGTCAAAACATATTAATACTCGATAAACAAGTACTCAGAAAATTACACAAGCTTCGTCAGTTCTTTGATTTTTTCTCTCATCTAATCTATTGACCATATTCCACTTATTGGGCACCCATTTACAGACCATTCTTTTATGTGGGTATAACATGAGTAATCTTTGAGTCTTGAAACCCTCCCATACTGTCAAGGCATGCATCTAGTGCAACAATGCTCAAATTTCAATGACTACACGAAAAGCTTGAGAAAATTTCAACGTTGTCCCCATTAACTGGTCACTTTGCGGGGTTGATGAGAATCAACACTTAATCTAGTAATAAAAAATGGTCATGTGCCTATATCTAATTGGTCTTCTCTTTGGTCACCTTTTCCTTCTCAGTTCTCACATGGCCATGTCTTCTTTGACCCCTTTTCATGACCTAACCTCGATAAATATTTATGGCCTATATCACAAGTTTTTCAAAACACACTAATACTCGATAGACAAGTACTCGAAAAATTTCACAAGCTTCGTCAATTATTTGATATTATATTTGAGTTTTTCTCTCATCTAAGCTATTGACCATATTCCACTTATTGTCCATCCAATTATAGACCATTCTCTTTTGTGGGTATAATATGGGTAATCTTTGAGTTTTGAAACCCTCCCAAACTGCCAAGGCATGCATCTAGTGCAACCATGTCAAATTTCAATGACTACAGGAAACTTTTGAGAAAATTCCAACGTTTTCCCCATTAACTGGTCACTTTGCAGGGTCGATGAGAATCGACACTTATTCTAGTAATCAACACTGGTCATGTGCCTATATCTAATTGGTATTCTCCTTGGTCACCATTTCCTTATTAGTTCTCACACAACCATGTCTTCTTTGACCCCTTTTCATGACCTAACCTCGATAAATATTTATGGACTATATCACAAGTTTTTCAAAACACATTAATACTCGATTGGCAAGTACTCTAAAAATTGCACAAGCTTCATCTGTTATTTGATATTATCTTTGATTTTTTCTCTCATCTATGTTATTGACCATATTCCATTTATTGGACACCCATTTACATACCATTCACTTATGTGGGTATAATATGAGTAATATTTGAGTCTTGAAACCATCCCATACCATCCAAGCATGCATATAGTGCAACCTGTCAAATTTCAAAGACTACAGGAAAAGTTTGAGAAAATTTCAATGTTGGCCCCATTAACTGGTCACTTTTCAGGTTCAATAAGAATAAACATTTATTCTAGTAATCAACACTGGTCATGTGCCTATATCTAATTGGTATTCTCTTTGGTCACCTTTTCCTTCTTAGTTCTCACACGACCATGTCTTCTTTGACCCATTTTCATGACCTAACCTCAATAAATATTTATGGACTATATCACAAGTTTGTCAAAACACATTAATACTCGATAGACAAGTATTCGAGAAATTTCACAATCTTTGTCAATTATTTGATCTTATCTTTGATTTTTTCTCTCATCTAAGCCATTGAACATATTCCACTTATTGGCCACCCAGTTATAAACCATTCTCTTATGTGGGTATAATATGGGCAATCTTTGAGTCTTGAAATCCTCCCTTACGTCAAGGCATGCATCTAGTGCAACCATGTCAAATTTCAATAACTATAAGAAAATTTTGAGAAAATTTCAACGTTGGCCCCATTAACTGGTCACTTTGCGGGGTCAATGAGAATCAATACTTATTCTAGTAATCAACACTGTTCATGCACCTATATCTAATTGGTCTTCTCTTTGGTCACCTTTTTCTTTTCAATTCTCATACAACCATGTCTTCTTTGACCCCTTTTCATGACCTAACCTCGATAAATATTTATGGACTATATCACAAGTTTTTCAAAACACATTAATACTCGATAGACAAGTAATCGAAAAATTGCACAAGCTTACTTAGTTATTTGATCTTATCTTTGATTTTTTCTCTCATCTAAGTTATTGACCATATTCCACTTATTGGCCACCCAGTTACAGACCATTCACTTATGTGGATATAATATGAGTAATATTTGAGTCTTGAAACCCTCCCATACCATCAACGCATACATCTAGTGCAACCATGTCAAATTTCAATGACTACAGGAAACGTTTGAGAAAATTTCAACGTTGGCCCCATTAACTGGTCACTTTGCGAGGTCGATGAGAATAAAAACTTATTCTAGTAATCAAAACTAGTCATGTGCCTATACATAAATGGTCTTCTCTTTGGTCACCTTTTCCTTTTATGTTCTCACACAACCATGTCTTCTTTTACCCTTTTTCATGACCTAACCTCCATTATGAAAATATCTTCATTAATGAATTCCGGTGTATTACAAAAATTCATGTGTCTGTGCATGAATTCATAATTACCGCCTCATTTCGTTTCGAGATTTATCTCTATTCCATCGTGCCTCTTTTTACATTGTATATGTTTGTATCACCAATATGAGTATTACTATCATTAATTTAGGTTAGTTTATAGGTTAATTTAGTTTAGTTTGGTTTATAGGTTAATTTGGTTTGTAAATATTTGTCGATCAACTGTAAAACAATTGGAACTTTTCTTAAACAAACCTCCCACAAGTATTCAATTCTTAATATTGATTACAATAAAAATTAACAACATGTAGCATAGGATATCAAAAAATGAAATAAAACTTAAAAACATGTAATTAACCCACATAAAAAATTATTTAAAGAGAATAATTTATACAAATTAAAATATCTAGTTATGTACCTCATCCTATGAAACATTTGTATCATCCTTCTCCTATATCTTCTTCTTAATCATCCAACTCAACATATGTATCATCATCTAGTTCAGAAACAATGTTGAAAGGATTGATGATATCATCATCATCATCAATGTCATTTTAGAGCATATCTTCATCAATATCATCATCAAGAACTAGTGCATTGTCTCCTATGCTTGGTTCATCTTCTTCATCTGTCAACCCATATTCTTCCTACTCTATATATACATCATCTTCTTCTTCAATATCATATTCTTCATCTACAATATACTTTACTGGTCTTCCTCTTGGATCATATCTAACAACAAATGTTGAATTCATCTTACCTGGAACCTTTGAGTAAAATACTTGTTCACATTGACTTGGAAAAACATAGCGGTCATTTGTTTTTAAAAAAAATATTGTTTTAATCATCGAAAATCCATTGGCATGTTGAATAACAATTATTTCCTCATCATGTTCATCCATTCATAACCTATACCATTTGACATCGAACAAAACTAATTTGAAGGAATTAAAGCCACACTCAATTATATCATTCAAAAACCCATAGTATCTATTTTCAGATTCTCAAGGATGTCTGTCACTCCTAAAGGAAACATTAGTGACCCATAACACTGAAATTATCCCACTATCATAAGTTTTCCTAGTTTCATCCAACTATTTGATGTGAAATTTATGTCCATTCCAACCACATAGTCTTGTGGTGTTTCAAATTCAATATGCCAGAGATGTAAAAGATGCATTGTCAATTAATAATAAACAAATTTATATAACTTGGAAAGTATTCTATGAAAAAAACACACCTATAGTCACATTAATATAATATAAAATAACTGAATAAAATGGGTGGATTTTCTTGCCTTTCCATCTTTCAAACAATATGTTAAATCTATTTTCCTCTGCGTAACATCGGAAGCTCCATTACGGTGAGATTCTCTAACCAATTCAGACAGTTCTTTCCATAATAACCTATCACCATGACATTGTTTACATATATCAATCCATACCTTCATCCAGAAAATATTGTTTTCAATGTATAAATGTAGTGCATCCCAATCTTGAGCAACTGTCCGATCAAAAAATCACAATTCACCAATACTAAATATTATTTATAACCATGGTCAATATTAATAAATGATGAAATAATAAATATTAAATGAGTATGATCATATACACAAAAAATGAAAATTTATATTTAATACAAATATCAACAATTTAATTACCTCTCACTTTCTTCATTGTACCTTTCCCCAACAGTTGCTCCCCTTCAAATGTTTTGATGAAGTTCACACCCCAAATGCAATCCATTGCATGCATAGCTTGCACTGCTAATTTATGAAGGTACTATCTAATATACACCATGGATTCATATACCATATATCCCTCCACCATAGAACCCTCAGGACATGCTCTTTGTCTAACCAAAGCCTTCAATGATTTCAAGTGCCTCTCCACCATCCACATTGACCTTGTGTATGAGGTAGTGTTCTTGTGCATTGAAAAATGTTGGAGGTAGATACTTTTGCATTTTAGACATTAGCCAAGGAATTTCTCTCTTCCAATAATTTACATCATCTTCATGTATTTCTTTCAATGAAAACCATCTACAGATTATGACGTAAGAAAATAACATGTTTCAACAAAACATAATACATATTACATTACAAGTAAAACACATGTCATTAAGTACAACAAAAAATTGATTTTTTTTTTTGGATATATATTGCAAATACTTAACTCATGTATTTTCCAAGATCATATATAACTTGTTTGACGTTGTTTTCAAATTCGATTGGGGGAAATAGAGGTAGAACATACTATAACAATAAAAAATAATTGTTACTTGTTTCAAAACTAGACAAAAAAAAAAAAAAAATCTAAAAAAATGTATATGACCAATATATAAATATGTATACTAAAATTATTAATTACCTTAAAGAAGGTATTCCAATCATGTGTTTTTACCCCACCAAATTCACCTTTCTTCATTAAGATATTCTTTATGTTTGAACAAAAACCTGTGGGAAATTTAATTCTTCGAATGACCTCTTTTACACCATGTTGACACTTGAATCCATTAGGACCAAAACGGAAACCTCACTAGGATAAAAAAATCCCCCTGCATTTTTATAAAGGTGGTACTCCTCTTTACTTTAATATTTTCTTGGGACTCTAGATCTTCAAAATATGGGAATTTGTGGAAGTCTATCTTGGTAATCAAAGAAATATAAAGACTGGAAGAAAAATAACAAGAAAGGAAATGTTTTTTGTTTTCTTTTTAAGAAAGTTCCTAAGAAAGGACCAAGAACCACACACTTTGTACATTTAAAAAGGATAGACAAAATTTCCTCACATCCATCATAGTTGAACTTAAATATTTTTCATCACATAAAATAAAAAGAATATGGTTTTCATGCATAAGAGAACTTTAACAGAGTGCACACATGGGGAGCTGTTGTGGTTGGGAAATCCCTCCTACAGACTAGCACTAAGGGTTTTATCATGCATGCAGAAATGACCTAAAGATTCTTACTTTTTACCATCATCCCATGCCTTGACCCCCATTACTCCTATGTAAATACATGTCTCAAGAGAATAAGTTGACGTACCTTATTCTTCGTGTTTGATGTCAATTCCTTTTCGTGCTTGGTCGTTCTTTGATTGCAACTCTCCTACCAATGTTAGCCTGCATTCACTAAAGACAAACAAAGAACTTCACATGCATTTGATCTATGAACTAATGGGTTAGAGATTTAATCAATCATACAATCAATATTCCAATAATGATAATCTCATATGGCAGGATGGGAAAATCAATTCTTTTATTAACTTCATAATGATACCTTACAATGATAAAGTTGGCTACTGCTCCTCGATCCTGGTCCTGGGCTCTTCTTCCACTATCTTCCAACTGCTTTTCTCTATACTTCTCTTTGCACAAGGATGGATAAAGGTTGGGACAAAGGGAATACTCAATCGGATATAGTTTATTTACTATGATTCTCCTCTTCCAAATGGGACCCCTAACCCTTCTTTTATAGGCTAGAAGAAGCTAGGTATTTGGTCGAATGTCTGGCCATGCATGGCTGAAAGGTTTAGTTAACTTACCCAAAGCTGTGTGTTTCATCAAAAAATTTCCTTTTTTCGTGATTTTGTAGGTACACGCAGGTTGTCTTGGGTCAGCTCGCATGTACATGCGTGCAATAATGTAGCAGGGCACGTGGGCCTTTATAAAAGGGGTTTTTAAGAAGATTTGTTCAGTAGTGTTTTGAAAAAGAAGGAATCTAAGATGGCCTGATGCCAGGTAATCATGTATGGTGAAAATTAGGGTTATAACAGATGCCCCCTAATGTGTGAGGTCAAAAGAGCATCCGTTGGCCGAAATACATTAACAATCTTCACCAATGTGTCGAACAAGTGAGCCCAGGTACCCAAAATTGGGAGGTGTCGTGTGCAAAATAATAATTGTCTCAACGAGGCGGGCATACCCATGCTCGGGATAAAATAAAATCATGGCTACCAATCAAATACACTGTAGATCCATGTCATATAACTATATAAAGTGTAGTCGCGAGCAATACACAACGGAGCTACATCTTGAAATCAAAAATATATATGTGTAGAGTATCCATCTTATAGAAGCTGATAGGGCCCGATGGATGGAGATGAGGTCTTCAGAGCTCGAGAAACAACATAAAAATATTCAAAACTCGGGTATGAATGTAATATGAGTGTACGAATTCACTACCCAGAGGTCTTCGACGACTCGTCGGTCATGGACTAGAGAATCTTGATGATCAGACTAACGACTTCATTGATTTCAAACAAAGACTTGATTGGACGTTCAGGATGGTCGGGCATGAGGGAAAGAGACAAACTGCAGAGGGGTCTATAGGCTTGGTAAAAACTTCCCTTTAACAATAGCACGACAAATGATGAGACTCAGGAAGCATGGAATTAACATAAGTTTGCGAGGTAGGAGGCAACGCAAACTCTCCATATGTTTGGAAGAATAACCAAACTGAGGAGGACACAGCTCTATGTAGTGAGAACAACTTCCTAAGGTCATATTACATCCAAGAGTTTCACGAACAAATGGATAGATGTGTTTTATCCAAGGGTGACTCATTATGCTGCCAATAAAGAAAATACTTTTCCCTTCCTCTTTTTGGGGTATATTTGATTTTTTTTGTCTTTTTCAATAATTTTGGAAAAAGAATAAAAGAATGTTACGTTACAAACGAGGAATGAGTGTTACAAACATACAAGTTCAAGGCACAGGGACAAGACTGATGTTCAAAGTAAGGACACTCAGGAAAAATCCTCCAGGGGCCAAAGGTGTCAAGATGCAGAGGCAAAGTTCTACAGGGCTTGCGTATAAGGCATGCTTTAGATGGTTCATTTGAGAGCAACATGGAGCTGGCATTAGGCCAAAGACGTGGGTATGAAAATGCGATTAATAAAACACACAATGGTAACGTCCTTTGATGTGAGTTTAACGAGCCCGAAGAAGGTAAGCTTGGTGGTTTTTCATATTTAGAGAGTCTGAAAAACATAAAAGGAGACTCCACTGGCGTACCTTTTTTGAAGGTAGTCTAGTTGGTTCGAAAAATGGGTAAACTAGCACCGAAAAGATGTCTATTCAAAACCATTTCAACGAGTGTGATAAAGACAAGATCACTCAGCCATTTTTTCATTTTTAAGGAGTCTAAAAAAATCTTATCTATGGACTCCGTCAGGAATGTTCTTCTGGACCATTTTAACAAGTGTGAAAGAATAAGGTCACTCGACGATCTTTTCAATTTTAGGGAGTCTGAAAAGAGCTTAACTATAGACTCCGTGGGGTTTCCTTTTTCATATATTTAGTCCCTGAGGCCCAAAAAAGGGTTAAAATGATACCTAAGAGTACTCTTCTAGAGAAATGAAGTTCCTTAGAGTATTACATTGTTCGTACAGTTGACCGTCTGGACCGAAAAAGGGGTAAAATACCATTGTATAGACATGACTTCAAATTTTAGTTTAATGATCGTGAAAGGCCACAAGATCACTCGACAATCTTTTCATGTTTAGAGGGTCTGAAAAGGGCTTAAAAGAAGACCCGTGTAAGGAATGTTCTTCTAGACCAATCTAACGATTGTGAAGAAACAAGGTCACTCAGCAATCTTTTCATCTTTAGCGAGTCTGAAAAGGGTTTAAAGAAGACTCCACGGGGGCTACAACTCATGTATGCAACTGGTTCAGGTAGAGCCCACTACTAGGCTGAGACCAAGAGTCTCTTCGATAGTCAACATGGGAAGTCTCCCAAAAGGGAAGAAAACACAAACCACAGTGTAAGTCCTCCTGCGGTATAGAAACCATAGTCATGGCTTCAAAGATAGCCTTATATGAAGGCAATTCAAAATCCAAGAAATCATGCAAACGAGGGTCGATAGTCCAAACAGGTGAAGTAAACTGACCATACTCCATATGATGATGGAGGTTCTGGCCAGGACTGGCAGAGTCTATCAACGAAGAGTCACGAGCATGAGGGCTTGAGGATCTACAAACAACGAGATCAGACTTAGAAGGATACTCAAGCCTACTTGGACCAAGAAGGGGAATCAAGGGCTCCCATGCCCCATTGGATACACCAATGTATCAATTGTTGATTCCAAGTCTCGATAAGGAAAACATGATTGCACAGGTTCCTGCTCATAAGAAATTGAACATCGAGGATAAGATACCACATAATTAACCCGTGGCGGGGTAGAGTCTACATGAACACTAAGAACATATAAATGGGTAGTCTGAAATAATGTTGAATTAGGATGGTGAGTATCAGATGCCAACTGGTCGATACTGACAATGCTTCTATTGTGAGGGAAATGCATCACCTGGAAGAGCGTAGACACTACAACATTCATAGCATATACATAATCACGCCCAAGAAGCATATTGAAATCTAACGGGCCTTGCACCACTATAACATAGACACAGACAATCTTCCCACCTAACGAGATAGGAAACTGAGGAAGAACCCCCAAATATTCATTGGGACGTCTGTCAAAAGCCAATAGTTCATGCGAAGAAGACATAAGCTCGGGAGATCCCAAGACTTTCCAAACCGAGGAGGATAAAATACTTGCAGATGCTCCTTCATCCACAATACATCGATAAATGTTTGTTGAATTAAATTCAACCCTTATTTGAAAAGGTGCGGCATAAGGAAGACGAGGCTCAACAAGGTCATTCAAATCAAAGGAATCCATCCTAGGGCTTGGAGGGGGTGTGCTCGAAACGAGCAGAATGCCCCCTTGTTTTGAAAATACTGAACTAGAAATGCTAAAAACATAGTCGGTAGACACGTCACTCCCCAAAAGAAGAGTGGGACCATTCGATGACTGCATCGGCATGACCAATTTCACAACCAATGGATGAATAGGTTGTGAGACTACCTGGTCTAAAGGCACCTCACCCCCCAAAAGAGGAGTGGGATCAACCGATGACTGCATCGACATGACCACTTTCTCAACCAATGGTTGAATAGGTTGAGAGACTACAAGGTATAAAGGAACCTCACCCCCCAAAAGAGGAGTGAGATCAGCCGATGACTGCATCGACATGACCACTTTCTCAACCAATGGTTGAATAGGCTAAGAAACTACATGGTATAAAAGCACCTCACCCCCCAAAAGAGGAGTGGGATCAACCGATGACTACATCGACATGACCACTTTCTCAACCAATGGTTGAATAGACTGCGAGGAAACCTTAAAAGACTCAGAATCAGAAGAGCTTACATACAAGGACCACAATCTTTGTACCTCTGGAATTCCAGGGCACAAATGAGTAAGGTGATCTCCTTTGCAAAGCTTACAAGGGAACTTAGGCTTACATCCTATCCATCTAGGTTTCTCAACAGAATTAATGCCCCTAGCATGAATAGCAGTGGTTGGTTGTACATCTCCAACATGACTTGCAGAGGTTAGTGATGGGTCAATAACATGACTTGCAAAGGCTACAGACCTATTACCAGTATGACTAGCAGTGACTGGAATTTTTCCCCCAACATGACTTGCAGAGGGAGGGTGGGTGTGTGCCCCAGCATAACTTGCAGAGGCTGGGTGCTGGTATTCAACATGACTTGCAAAGGTTGCCGACCTATCTCCAACATGACTCGTAGAGGTTGGTGATTTCTTCTTCCTATTCTTCCTCTTTCTATTTCGTTTAGACTTCCAGTTACTAGTAACTGTACTTTCACTAGAGGCGGGAGAAGGAGGAGGCAAAGACTTTGTTGATGAAGAAACATCAACAGGGTTCCCATGACTTAAGGTGCTTAACTGAGAAGCGTCAAGAGCATTCGGGACATTTGGAATGGTACCCAACCAAACCGGTAGTCCCACCTTCAACCCAGGAATGTACAAAGTGGCCATCAAAGGGACACCAACATTTCTGAAGAAGGGAAAAGCACAAGAATCCCCTTGTGAAGGGGCTCCTTGGTTGGTATCGCCGGGAACTTTATCCATGAAGATATTATGCACAGGTTCTCCCCTTGCGGGATTGTTCAAATCCATAAAAGTTTCACACACTGACTCTGAAGAATCAATGTATCAAAACAACGCCTATAAAAAGGCGACTCCACATTTCTAAGTGGAAGACCAAAAAGTCCTCATTATTAGCGGAGTGGGTGGTCTACCACCCTAGGTCAGAGACCCAAATCCACGACTGAATAACTCACTATGGAAAACTAGGGAGCACAGAGCACACACTAAAAGTTCCTAAAGGAAAATCAAGCAAACAACTAACTAGTTGGAAGAACAGTTACGCCAACCAACACTAGAGAAACTTATCGGTGCAAGTGAAACTTGAAAACGGAAGCATCCTCTGGGTATACTCTGAAAATCATGGCCCAATGTCTATCCTAGGTACCACGGTATACCCTCGCAGTCACCTGTGTATGTCACTAGAAAGATAGGCAACTAGGTTGCCAGCGCATGAACAGTCACCAGACGGGTACAGTCGAAAATCGGGTAGACCACAATGAGCAGGGTATCAAGCCTGAAACCTACCAAGGGTATGAAAAGAAAGTGGTCTGGAAGACATATGAGGACCTCAAACAGATTAGAGACCCATGAAGCTCGGTGTCAAATGCAATCAATAGAATCCCAAGACAAGCCCTCGATATGTGTTCTCCACTACGATTGGTCTGGCTTTGGAAGAGTTATCTCTGCTACCTTTCTACACGCGACCTCATGTTTATCCCCTGTGTTAGAGGGGGGTCCCGGATAACTTTCATGATACTGGACTTCTACACTCCTTAGAACAGACTCGTATGTTTTTTTTATAGCCTTGAAGAGTTTCCTCTCCAACCTAAATCAAGGCTCTAACCTAATCTAGTTGATGGACCATACAAACATAAAGTCTAGTAAATTTTAATTAGCGTTCTTTTTATTGGCTTGATTTACTCAAAAGGGTACAGTAGTGCAACTGACGGTGTTAAGACTCTTGCAAAAAATGATGAAACTTATATGAACACTGGCAAAGAATAATTATAATTTTTTATTTTTTTTTTTGAAATGCTTTTTAAAATTAGAAGAAAACACAACTCTATGCTAATTTCTTTTCTTTTTTTTCAAATAACAATGCAAAGAAAATGCAAGGAAAGAAAGAGAACTAACAAACTAAGTTTTTTTTTTATATTTTCTTCCAATCAAAGAAGAAATAACAAAATATTCTAAAAGAAACTGATGAATGCATGATTCATGAACATGATAAAACTTTAACATGATCTTTTATTGCATGTCAGAAATGGTTGAACGAATGTATGGAGATTACGAGAAGAGGATGAAGAAGAAGGAGAATAAAAATAAATCACATGTGGATGATGATGCTTCGGTAAACCAAGGGGCTGGAGGAGATCCTCTTGAGCCTCTTTCTTCACCTTCAAGTTCTAGTTCTTCTTCCTCTGAGCATTCTCATCATTCTCATCATTCTAGCCATGAAGCCTCTTTTAAGAAACCATTATTAAATCTTGATGTAAAATTTTCTTTACCTATGTTTAATGGAGATGTTAATCCTGAAAATCTAGATAATTGGATCCGACAGGTTGAAGTGTATTGTCGTGTGCAGGATATTGATGAAGAAGAAGTTAAAGTGCATCTGGCTTCTCTTCGGTTGGAAGGAACCACTCTCGTATGGTGGGATAGAAATCTTTGGGACAGAAGTAAGTGTGGTAATCTTCTTTCCTCATGGTCGGAATTTAAATCAGCGATAAGGAAGAAATTTTATCCATTCGGGTATTTACATAAAGAAATGATGGAATGGAAAACTTTAAGGAAAAGTAAAGGTCAAACTGTACAAAGTTTCATAGAATAATTTAGGAAGAAATATCTTTCATTAAATATTCCTTTGGATTATTATGAAACTTTAATGATGTATATTGGTGCACTTCACAGTTATATTCATCATACTTTTCTCTTGTTTAACCCCACTAGTCTTGATGAAGTTTGTGTGCAAGCCACTCACCTTGAGAACAGGGGGAAACATGTTCAAGAATATCCCACAAACAAACATTCCAATCTCCCACATAAAAATTTTAAGAAGTTTACAAGGAAGGACAAGAAGACCGCCACAATGACAAGAGAAGGATAAAATCCATCTTTCACTCATTGCAAGAAAAGCGGTCATGATGAAGAACATTGTTGGAAACTGCATCAGGAAAATAAACCAAAATAGTTTGGTGGAAAGGGGAAGACAAAAATCGTTGTTGCAATGCAACAAGATCTTGTTTTCAATTTAGGATATGAAGGAAAGATCACATCGGTTGGAGTACAAGGTAAATATTCTCTTCATGCTACTTCAAGTTGCAATAATGAATCTCATGTTGATGAACGAAAGAGGGATGAATTATTTTACATAAGAGTTGTATCTAAACACACTAATAAAGATACATTATTTGATCCGGGTTCCAAAGTAAACTTAATATCTAAAGCACTTGTCAAGAATATCAGACTTGAAACGAAACCACATCTGAATCCTTATCCTCTTGGTTGTGTATGTGATAAATCAAAACTTAATGTCACCAAACAATGTAGGGTCAGATTTTCTATTTCTTCAAAGTTGATTGATGAAGTGGATTTGGATGATGTACCACTTGATATATGTGGCATAGTGTTGGGAAGTCCTTATATTTATGACATAAAAGTAGTATTCTTTCTTCATGAGAACAAATACCACCTTACTAAAGGGGGAGCGGAATATATTGTTAGAGCTCACAGCATGAGGGTAAATACAACACTTGTTAGTGCAGAAAAATGAAAAGACTCATAAACACTAATAAGAGATATGTACTCATGGTCATTAAAGAGAAATATGTTGGAACAACCGACGCTTTCCAAGGGTGTGATCCATATCATAAAAAGGAATTAATTGATATTGTTTCTAAGTATGATGATATTTTTCAGGAACCAGGTGGATTACCTCCTAGGAGGGAAATCCAACATGAGATACATCTTCAGCAGGATTCTCCTCTTCCGAATGTGGGCATGTACAGGATGTCATTTGTGGAGATGACAGAGATCAAGAAGCAGGTACAGAGCTTATTGGATCAAGGTTTCATCAAGATCAGTTCATCTCCTTGTGATTCTTCGATCATGATGGTTCCAAAGAAGGATGGCACTTGGAGAATCTGTGTCGATTACCGGGCATTAAATAAAATCACGGTGAAAAATCGATACCCTCTTCCTCATATAGATGATTTACTTGATCAAATGAGGAATGATGCTAATTTCACTAAGTTGGATTTACGCAGTGGATATCATCAAATCAGGGTCACATAACAAGATGCATGGAAAGATGTCTTTAAAACCAAACAAGGATTTTTTGAGTGGTTAGTTATGTCGTTTGGGATTTGTAATGTTCCAACAACTTTCATACATGTGATGAATGATGAATTTGGGCATTTCCTAGATGACTTTGTGATTGTATATTTAGACGACATTATTGTTTTTAGCGAGACTTGGGATGAGCACGTGAGGCATGTAAAGAAAGTATTGGATACTTTGCAAAGGGAAAAGTAGTATGTAAAATTGTCTAAATGTGAATTTGGCAAGACTGCACTTGTGTACTTAGGTCATATTGTAGGAGGAGGACAATTAAAAATTGATCCTTCCAAAATTGATGTAATTGTAAATTGGCATGAGCCAAAAAGTGTAACTGAAGTTTGAAGCTTCTTAGGTGTAGTCCAATATTGGAGGAGGTTCATTTCCAACTTCCCCTTTATCTCAGCTCCTTTGCATGCCTTAACCAGTGTGAAGAACGCCTTTTAGTGGGAAGTAAAACAACAAAAATATTTCAACATTTTGAAGGAGAAGATTAGTACCACACCAGTATTAGCACTGTTGAATCTTCAACAACCTTTTGAGATCGAGACATATTCCAGTGGATACACCATGGGTGCAATATTGATGCAATATTGTAATCCTATTTGTTACCACTCTGGAACTTTTAACCAAGTTGTTGTTAACTATCCTACATATGATAAAGAGTTGTATGCATTAGTCCAGAGCGTAAAGAAATGGAAGAACTACTTGTTAGGGAATGAACCAGTCATACATACAAATCACCAACCCTTATAGTATCTCCAAGCATAGACCAAGTTGCAACAATCTTCACACTACAAATGGATGGGTTTTCTACAACAATCTCATTTGGTAATCAAGTACAAAAGAAGTACAAGTAACAAGGTAGTTGATATGCTTTATAAGCCTCCTATTGTTGCTTCTATTATTTTGAAGAACGCTTATTTATCTCATGATTATGTAGAACAATATGCCATCGATGAAGATTTTAAATAAGTATATGAGAAGCTAACCCATGGTGCACAGGTAGAGAACTATTGTCTACATGGAAAAATACTCTACCATATTGGAAAGCTATGTATTCCTACAAGTGAACGAGTCCATGTAATACGAGAAGCACACACTTCTCTTATGTCTGGTAATTTTGGGGTGGGAAAAACTATGGCTCATTTTCATAGGTTTTGTTACTGGCCTCAAATGAAAGAAATTGTAACTAAATATGTAAAGGGGTGTGTGATTTGTTCTACTTGTACGCCCACTAATAGAAAATTGGGGCTATACTGTTGTGAGTGGGAAACCCCCCTACGGGCTAGCACTTAGGGTTTTAATCATGCATGCAAAAAATACCTAAAGATTCCTACTTTTTACCATCATCCCAGACCTAATCCCCATTATTCTTAAGCAAATACACAGTTAAGAAGATCAAGTGAACATACCTTATTTTCGGCGTTTTGATATCAATCCCTCTTCACGCTTGGTTGCTCTTTGACTGCAACTCTCCTCCCAAGGCTGACCTGCATTCACAAAAGACAAACAAAGAACTCCACATGCATTTGATCTACAGATTAATGGGTTATATATTTAATCAACATGTACGCAATAAACAATAAAAACCTCATATGGTGGGATGGGAAAAGTACTTCTTTATTATTAACTTCACTAAAGAAACTTACAATGATGAAGTCGACCACTGCTCCACGAATATGGTCCTGGGCTCGTCTTTTACTGTGCACCAACTACTAACACACTTGCTTCTCTTCTTCGTTGAAATCACAAAATGGTTGCAGAATCTTGGGCAAAGAGGAATACGAATTCGGGTAGAGTTTCTTTACTATGTTTTTCCTCCTTTCAAATGGGACCCCTACCCCTTATTTTATAGGTTAGAAGGAGCTAGGTATTTGGTCAAATGACTGGCCATGCATGGTTGAAAGGTTTAGTTAACTTACCCAAAGCTGTGTGTTCCATCAACAACTTTCTTTTTTCCGTGCTTTTGTAGGTACACGCGGGTTGTATTGGGTTAGCTAGTGTGTACACATGTGTAGTAATGGAGCAAGGAACATGGGTATTTATAAAAGGGGTTTTTAAGAAGAGTTGTTCAACATTATTTTGGCAAAGAAGGAATCTGAGATGGCCCGATGTTAGGTAAGCATGTCTGGTGAAACTTAGGGTTATAAAAGATTCCCCCTAATGTGTGAGGTCAGAAGAGCATATGATGGTCGAAATACATTAAAAATCTTCACTAATGTTTCGAACAAGTGAGCCCAAGGACCAGAAATTGGGAGGTGTCATCTGCAAAATAATAATTTTCTCACCGAAGCAGGCATACCCATGCTCAGGATCAAATAAAATCATGGCTACCAATCAAATACACTGTAGATCCATGTCATATAACTATATAAATTGTAGTCGCGAGCAATACATAGAGGAGCTACATATCGAAATAAAAAAGATATACGTCTAGAGTGTCCATCTTCTAGAAGTTGATAAGGCCTGATGGTTGGAGATGAGGTCTTCAAAGCTCGAGAAACAACTTCAAAATCTTCAAAACTTAGGTAGGAGTGTAATATGAGTGTACGACTTCACTACCCAGAGGTCTTCGATGGCTCATCGATCATGGACTAGAGAATCTTGATTATCAGAATGAAGGCTTCATTGATTTCAAACAAAGACTTGATTGGACTTTCGGGATGGTCAGGCATGAGGGCAAGAGACAAACTGTAGAGGGGCCGACTCAGGTTTGGTAAAAAAATCCCTTGGACAATAGCACAACAAATGATAAGACTCAGGAAGCATGGCATTAACGTAAGTTTACGAGGTAGGAGGCAACACAAACTCTCCATATGTTTGGAAGAATAACCAAACAGAGGAGGACACAACTCAATGTAGTGGGAACAGATTCCTAAGGTCATATTAAATCCCAGGGTTTGATGAACAAACAGATAGATGTGATTTATCCAAGGGTGACTCATTATGCTGCCAATAAAAAGAAAATTATTTTCCCTTCCTCTTTTTTGGGTATATTTGATTTTTTTGTCTTTTTTCGATAATTTTGGAAAAATAATAAAAGAATATTATGTTACAAAGGAGAAATGAGTGTCTCAAACATACAAGGTTGAGGTGAAAGGACAAGACTGATGTTCAAAGAAAGGACACTCAGGAAAAATCCCTCCTGGGACCAAAGGTGTCAAGATGGAGAGGCAAAGTGCTACAGGGTTTGCATATAAGGCATGCTTCAGATGGTTCAGTTGAGAGCAACATGGAGCCAACATTAGACCAAATACACAGGTATGCAAATGCGGTTAACAAAACACACAATGGTAACTTCCTTCGATGTAAGTTTAATGAGCCTAGAAAAGGTAAGCTCGACAGTTTTTCATATTTAGAGAGTCTAAAAAACGTAAAAGGACACTCCACTGGCATACCTTTTTCGAAGGTAGTCTAGTCGGTTCAAAAAAGGCATAAACTAGCACCGACAAGACGTCTATTCAAAACCATTTTAACGAGTGTGATAAAGACAAGATCACTCGACCATTTTTTCATTTTTAAGGAGACTGAAAAAAGCTTAACTATGGACTCCGTCGGGAATGTTCTTCTGGACCATTTTAACGAGTGTGAAAGAATAAGGTCACTCGGTGATCTTTTCAATTTTAGGGAGTCTGAAAAGAGCTTAACTATAGACTCAGTGGAGGTTCCTTTTTTGTACATTTAGTCCCTTAGGCCCGAAAAAGGGTTAAAATGATACCTTAGGGTACTCTTCCAAAGAACTGGAGTTCCTTAGAGTATACCTTTGTTCGTACAGTTGACCGTCCGGACCAAAAAAGGGGTAAACTACCGTCGGATAGACATGACTTCAAATTTCAGTTTAACGAGCGTGAAAGGCCACAAGATTTCTCAACAATCTTTTCATGTTTAGAGGGTCTGAAAAGGGCTTAAAACAAGACTCGTGGGGGCTACAATTCATGTATGCAACTGGATCAGGTAGAGCCCGTTGCTAGGCTCGAACCAAGAGTCTCTTCGATAGTCAACTTGGAAAGTCTCCCAAAAGAGAAGAAAACACAAACCACTGTGTAAGTCCTCCCGCGGTATAGAAACCGTAGTCATGGCTTCATGGATAGCCTCATCTTAAGGCAATTCAAAATCTGAGAAATAACGCAAATGAGGGCTGGCAGTCCCAAAGGGTGAAGTAAACTGACCATACTCCATATCACAATGGAAGTTCTGGATAGGACTAGCAGAGTCTATCAATGAAGAATCACAATCACGAGGGCTTGAGGATATACAAACAATGAGATCAGACTTAGAAGGATACTCAAGCCCACTTGGACCAAGAGAGGGAAGCAAGGCCTCCCTTGCCCCCATTGGATAAACCAATGGATCTGTTAGTATCCAGATACTAAATTTTCATTTTCTCCTTGTTGCAGGAATGAGGTTATTCCTGTAGCACCGACAAGTGTTGTTCCTGAGCACCGGTACTACATACGTTAGAAGTAGTGCTGAGATTTTAACTCGTCTCATTAGAGAAGAGGAGAAGAGGGTTGGTTTTATTTTAAAATTTCACCAAAAAATTGTGGCGCCCAAAGGACAATCTTCAGTCCTCGAAGCCACGCACCTGCAGTCATACAACACAGTTTAGTACCTATTTCTACTAACCACACAACACAATAGTCATGATAAAGCACCAACACATCATAGTCTAAACCCACAAGAGGCTACAACAAATAACTACTTGAATTGCCAAACCATTTGAAGAGAAGATGCCCGATTCAACTCGATGGAGCATTTACATCACAATATGTGTCACTCTATTGGCATGTCTAGCTGTAACATTCATTTGTCAATGACTCTGTTTCCAGGTGTCCAGAGGCAACATTTCCAAGCATCGAGCTACCTTCCAAATAAACCATGTATAAATTCAACACGAGTCTGCACAGTCCGCGCGAGTCAGAAGGAGTAAAAGTTTGGGTTTGATCATCGACCATTATTCCATTTCATCCAGGTATCGTTGCTCTGAGATTAACTAGTGCCAGGAAAGTGAGATGGCTCTCAGATAGTGACAATAGGGTTTGATACTATGCATACAAAGCATTACACCAAGTGTTAAATGATTACAAAAGCAATCAAAGGCCATGTATCGCCAGATGTGAAGAATATTGGAATATGAGGGTCGAGAGGCCATACTCTGTCCAAAGCTTGATGATCGGGAAAAACAATATTGATACCATCTATATTCAAAAGAAAACTATGCAAGGTGTCTTGGATTATTTCCAAGCAAGCAACGTCAAATGACTTCCAAAAATCCAAGCGTTGTCAGAGTTTTGAAATGACAGTTAAGGGATAACAATTAAATCTTACACAACATTCAACAAAATCCGGAATGCTCTTTGTTTGGAGTGGGAACTGGATAGATATTGAAAGCATCTAAGTGATATGTACGCCCCGCTTCGAGGACCCGAGAGGGGATTGGAGGAGGCCCGTGAGGGCATGGATGAGAAGATATTGATGAAAAAGCATTCATCTGAGTTATTAGAAACCTGAAGGCATTGTATTTTAGGAATAGCTTCTGACATTGGAGATATATGACATGTGTTTTATCAGATTGTGATCTTCTTATCTAAACATTGTTTTTCCATCTTCCTTGTTTTACATGTTGTTTTTCTTCTTACTTGAATGAATTACACACATTGAGAATCAAAGGCTGCTTATGGATGATATATTCTCAAGTGGTAAATATTTTGTCGGGACTGCCTATCATCCATGTGTTTTGTTTCAAGTACCTTTGCATCCATTTGAAAAATAGAATCTTAGTTTGATAAGGTGTTCTACTTTCGTTTATTCCATATTCGTCTACCCATTTACATATAAATGTATTATCTGATATACAATTTGATTGCCTCCGATCAACAGGGTGTTTACTTGACTCCATGCCCATTGGTGTTTTAACTGATCTGCTTTTGGCTTGTTTCTCTTATTCTTTCTCTCGTCATCTACCTCATCCACCTTATTTCAAAAACCCAAACACATTTTTATCCATAAGAACCAATGCAATAAATCAATGAAGCCCTAGATTTCCCTTAGCAGTCGACTGCAAATTTAGGGACTAGCATTTTTGGAGCCATTTCCGGGGATGGAGACACGAAGTATTTATCCCTGGGAGAATGACAATGATCAAATCTGCTTCTTGATGGTGAACAGGAAGGGGACAGACACATGACTGCAGATCTTTCACCATGGTGACTCCACTATCTAAAGATTAATAGGCGACTCCACTATATCCAAGCATGGCAGCCATTCTGGATCAAAGGTTTGATTTTTGTATTTTTCAAATGTCATTGGTTTTCCAAACCCAATTCTTAGCAGAGTTGAATGGGATGGTATCCTTCCTAAGTTTAAAGGTGAAGATTGGGAGGTTCCGGCTGAGCATCTGCTATATTTTCATGAGTTTATTCATGGATGTCAGATTGTACATGAGTATGTCAAGATTAATCTTTTCAAATACTCGTTGAAGGGAGCAGCCCTTGGTTGGTGCAGATCTCTTCCAACTTCATGTATTAATTCATTGGCAAGTTTTCATAATGCTTTCAATATATTTTGTAAAGAATATTTTTTAGCTGAAAGTATTTTTGAAAATTGTTGTGATGAATTTGATAAGCATTTTCAGTAGAAAGCAAATGTTTCTTTTGATTGCAAGAATGAAAATCATGTTGTTGAGGAAGATTTTCCAGATCTAATTGATAATAGGAAGTATGACTGCATAGTCATGGATGTATTAGATTTTGATCCCGATGCATCTGTTGTCATAGATCTGAATTGAAAAATAGTTGAAGAAGAGGTCTTTCCTCAACTCTTTCGGGTGGATTCCTGTGATATATTGTTACATGTGATTAAGGAAGAAACTCAAGAGGCTTCTCATCAAGAACATGTTTATGAGAACATTCTGCCCATTTGTTATGTACAGTCAGAACCAGTTTATGGCAGCCATCTATCAGAAGGGGAAGCAAAGTTTGAGCTGCAAGCAGAGGTAAACCTGTTTGGTTGTTCATCTATTTCTTTCTTCTATGATCTGGTAGCCATTTATATGGAATCATATTTCTTAGAAGATTTCAGTCTTGCTATTTTTGGAATTAAAGCAAATGATGATTATAAGTATATGTTGCAAGTTGAAATTCTCCTGCAAGTTATGAATTCTTCTCTAATTTCTATATGCGTTGAAAGAGATATAGTAAATAGTTTGATGATGTCATGGTTTCATTGGAAGCATGATGTCACATGATGAGCCAATTTTTACTGGTTAGAAGTAGGGTAGCATAGATAAATAAGATCATGGCTGAGCATTTCTAGTTTGCACAATACATGAGGTTTGTATCTAGTATTTGGTTTCAATTTTGAAATAAAGACACCATGCCCAATGCATATAAGCCACTTTTGGCAGGGAAAGTTTGACTTCAAATGAGGAGCAGAGTTGTAAAAGTTTGGGAGGATTTGAATGATGTTGGCTGACCCCATAACCCAATGGACTAGGCACAACACAGAAGTTGTAGATGTCTGCAGAGCAGAAGATTTGCAGGGTTAGAATCGCACAGAGGAAAAGGCACAATGGTCTACTTGTTCTTGACGCCTCACAGGGAGAGCATCATCCCCCAGAAGGAGCCAATGTTAGTATCTAGATACTAAATTTTCATTTTCTCCTTATTGCAGGAACGAGGTTATTCCCGTAGCACTGAGAAGTGTTGTTCCTGAGCACCAGTATTGCATATGCTAGAAGTAGTGTTGATCTTTTAACTCATCTCATTAGAGAAGAGGAGAAGAGGGTTGGTTTTATTTTAAAATTTCACCAAAAAATTGTTGCGCTCGAAGGACAATCTTCAGTCCTTGAAGCCACGCACCTGCAGTCATACAACATAGCTTAGTACCTACTACTACTAGCCACACAACACAACAATCATGATAAAGCACCAACACATCATAGTCTAAACCCAAAGGAGGATATAACAAATCACTGCTCGAATTGCCAAACCATTTGAAGAGAAGATGCCCGATTCAACTCGATGGAGCATTTACATCACAATATGTGTCACTCTGCTGACCTGTCTAGCTGTAACATTAATTTGTCAATTACTCTGTTTCCATGTGTCCAGAGGCAGCATTTCCAAGCATCGAGCTACCTTCCAAATAAACCATGTATAAATTCAACACGAGTATTCACAGTCCGCGCAAGTCAGAAGGACTAAAGTTTGGGTTTGATCATCGGCCATTATTCCATTTCGTCCAAGTATCGTTGCTCTGAGATTGACTAGTGCTAGGAAAGTGATATGGCTCTCAGACAGTGACAATAGGGTCTGATACTATGCATACAAAGCATTACACCAAATGTTAAATGATTACAAAAGCAATCGAAGGCCATGTATTGCCAGATGTGAAGAATATTGGACTATGAGGGCCGAGAGGCCATACTCTGTCCAAAGCTTGATGATCTAGAAAAACAATATTGACACCATCTATATTCAAAATAAAACTGTGCAAGGTGTCTTGGATTACTGCCAAGCAAGCAATGTCAAATGACTTCCAAAAATCCAAGTTTTGTCAGAGTTTTGAAATGATAGTTAAGGGATAACAATTAAATCTTACACAGCATTCAACAAAATCCGGAATGCTCTTTGTTTGGAGTGGGAACTGGACAACTATTGAAAGCATCTAAGTGATGTGTACACCCCACTTAGAGGACCCGAGAGGGGATTGGAGGAGGCCCGTGAGGGCATGGCTGAGAAGATATTGATAAAAACACATTCATCTGAGTTATTAGAAACCTGAAGGCATTGTATTTTAGGAATTTCTTCTGACATTGGAGATATATGACATTTGTTTTATTAGATTGTGATCTTCTTTTCTAAACATTGTTTTTCCATCTTCCTTGTTTTACATGCTGTTTTTCTTCTTACTTGAATGAATTACAAACATTGAGAATCAATGTCTGCTTATGGATGATATATTTCCAAGCGGTAAATATTTTGCAAGGACTGCCTATCATCTGTGTGTTTTGTTTCAAGTACCTTTGCATCCATTTGACAAAGAGAATCTTAGTTTGATAAGGTGTTCTACTTTCGTTTTTTCCATATTCGTCTACCCATTTACATATAAATGTCTTATCTGATATACAATTTGATTGCCTCCGATCAACAGGGTGTTTACTTGACTCCATGCCCAATGGTGTTTTAACTGATATGCTTTTAGCTTGTTTCTCTTATTATTTCTCTCGTCATCTACCTCATCCACCTTATTTCAAAAACCCAAACACATTTTTATCCATAAGAACCAATGCAATAAATCAATGATGCCCTAGCTTTCCCTTAGCAGTCGAGTGAAACTTTAGGGACTAACATTTTTGGAGCCATTGCCAGGGACGGAGACACGAAGTATTTATCCCTAGGAGAACGACAACGATCAAATCCTCTTCTTGATGGTAAACAGGAAGGGGCCAGACACATGACTGCAGATCTTTCACCATGGTGACTCCACTATCTAAAGATTAATAGGCAACTCCACTAGATCTAAGCATGGAAACCATTCTGGCTCAAAGGTTTTCTTTTTGTGATTTTTCAGATGTCATTGGTTTTCCAAAGCCAATTCTTAGCAGAGCTGAATGGGATGGTATCCTTCCTACGTTTAAAGGCGAAGATTGGGAGGTTTTGGCTGAGCATCTGCTATATTTTCATGAGTTTATTCATGTACGTCAGATTGTGCATGAGGATGTCAAGATCAAGATTTTCAGATACTCGTTGAAGGGAGCATCCCTTGACTGGTGCAGATCTCTTCCAGCTTCATGTATTAATTCATTGGCAAGTTTTCATAATGATTTCAATATATTTTGTAAAGAAGATTTTTCAGCTGAAAGTATTTTTGAAAATTGTTGTGATGAATTTGATAAGTATTTTCAGCAGAAAGAAAATGTTTCTTTTGATTGCAAGAATGAAAATCATGTTGTTGAGGAAGATTTTCCAGATCTAATTGATAATAGGAAATATGACTGCATAGTCATGGATGTATTAGATTTTGATCCTGATGCATCTGTTGTCATAGATCTGAATGAAAAAATAGTTGAAGAAGAGGTCTTTCCTCAACTCTTTTAGGTGGGTTCCTGTGATATATTGTTACATGTGATTAAGGAAGAAACTCAAGAGGTTGATCATCAAGAACAAGTTTATGAGAACATTCTGCCCATTAGTCATGTATAGTCAGAACCAGTTTATGGCGACCATCTATCACAAGGGGAAGCAAAGTTTGAGCTGCAAGCAGAGGTAAACCTGTTCGGTTGTTCATTTATTTCTTTCTTCTATGATCTGGTAGCCATTTATATGGAATCATATTTCTCAGAAGATTTCAGTCTTGCTATTTTTGGAATTAAAGTAGATGATGATTGTAAGTATATGCTGCAAGTTGAAATTCTCCTACAAGTTATGAATTCTTCTCTAATTTCTATATGCGTTGAAAGAGATTTAGTAAATGGTTTGATGATGTCATGGCTTCATTGGAAGCATGATGTCACATGATGAGCCAATTTTTACTGGTTAGAAGTAGGGTAGCATAGATGAATAAGCTCATGGCTGAGCATTTCTAGTTTGCACAATATGTGAGGTTTGTATCTAGTATTTGGTTTCAGTTTTGAAATAAAGACATCATGCCCAATGCATATAAGCCACTATTGGCAAGGAAAGTTTGACTTCAAATGAGGAGCAGAGTTGTAAATGTTTGGGAAGATTTGAATGATATTGGCTGACCCCATAACCCAATGGACTAGGCACAACACAAAAGTTGTAAATGTCTGCAGAGCAGAAGATTTGTAGGGTTAGAATCACACAGAGGAAAAGGCACAGTGGTCTGCTTGTTCTTGACGCCTCACAGGGAGAGCATCATCCCCCAGAAGGAGCCAATGTTAGTATCCAGATACTAAATTTTCATTTTCTCCTTGTTGTAAGAATGAGATTATTCTCGTAGCACTGACAAGTGTTGTTCCTGAGCACTGGTATTGTATACGCTAGAAGTAGTGTTGAGCTTTTAACTCATATCATTAGAGAAGAGGAGAAGAGGGTTGGTTTTATTTTAAAATTTCACCAAAAAATTGTTGTGCTCGAAGGACAATCTTCATTCCTCGAAGCCACGCACCTATAGTCATACAACACAGTTTAGTACCTACTACTACTAACCACACAACACAACAGTGATGATAAAGCACCAACACATCATAGTATAAACCCACAAGAGGCTACAACAAATCACTGCTCGAATTGCCAAACCATTTGAAGAGAAGATGCCTGATTCAACTCGATGGAGCATTTACATCACAATATGTGTCACTCTACTCACCTTTCTAGCTATAACATTCATTTTTCAATGACTCTCTTTCCAGGTGTCCAGAGGCAGAATTTCCAAGCATCGAGCTACCTTCCAAATAAACCATGTATAAATTCAACACGAGTCTTCACAGTTCGTGCAAGTTAGAAGGAGTAAAAGTTTGGGTTTGATCATCAGCCATTATTCCATTTCATCCAAGTATCGTTGCTCTAATATTGACTAGTGCCAGGAAAGTGAGATGTCTCTCAGACAGTGACAATAGGGTATGATACTATGCATACAAAGCATTACACCAAATGTTAAATGATTACAAAAGCAATCGAAGGCCATGTATCACCAGATGTGAAGAATATTGGACTATGAGGGCCGAGAGGCCATACTTTGTCCAAAGCTTGATGATCGAGAAAAAAAATATTGACACCATCTACATTCAAAAGAAAACCGTGCAAGGTGTCTTGTATTACTACCAAGCAAGCAATGTCAAATGACTTCCAAAAATCCAAGCGTTGTCAGAGTTTTGAAATGACAGTTAGGGGATAACAATTAAATCTTACACAGATATTGAAAGCATATAAGTGATGTGTATGCCCCACTTTGAGGACCCGAGAGGGGATTGGAGGAGGCCAGTGAGGGCATGGCTGAGAAGACATTGATGAAAAAGCATTCATCTGAGTTATTAGAAACCTGAAGGCATTGTATTTTAGGAATCGCTTCTGACATTGGAGATATATGACATTTGTTTTATTAGATTGTGATCTTCTTGTATAAACATTGTTTTTCCATCTTCCTTGTTTTACATGTTGTTTTTCTTCTTACTTGAATGAATTACAGACATTGAGAATCAATGGCTGCTTATGGATGATATATTCCCAAGCGGTAAATATTTTTTCGGGACTGCCTATCATCCATGTGTTTTTTTCCAAGTACCTTTGTATCCATTTGACAAAGAGAATCTTAGTTTGATAAGATTTTCTACTTTTGTTTATTCCATATTCGTCTACCCATTTACATATAAATGTCTTATCTGATATACAATTTGATTGCCTCCAATCAACGGGGTGTTTACTTGACTCCATGCCCAATGGTGTTTTAACTGATCTTCTTTTAGCTTGTTTCTCTTATTCTTTCTCTCGTCATCTACCTCATCCACCTTATTTCAAAAACCCAAACACATTTTTATCCATAAGAACCAATGCAATAAATCAATGATGCCCTAGATTTCCCTTAGTAGTTGAGTGCAACTTTAGGGACTAACAGGATCAATTGTTGAGACCAAGTATCGAGAGGGAACACATGATTGCACGAATTCCTACTCAGAAGCAATTAAACACCCAGGATAAGACGCCACATAATTAACCCGTATTGCGGTATACCCCCATGGTCACCTGTGTAAGTCCCTAAAATAAAGGAAACTAGGTTGCCAACTCGTGAACAATCACTAGGTGGGTACAGTCGACAGTCGGGTGGACCGCAATGAGTAGGGTATCCAGCCCGAAACCTATCAAGGGTATCGAAAGCAAGTGTTCCGGAATATGACCGAGGAACTCGAATGGATTCAAGACCCATGAAGCTCCATGGAAAATGCGATCAACAGAATCCCAAGACATGTCCTCTATATGTGTTCCCCACTACGCTTGATCCAGCTTTGGAGGGGTTATCTCCGCTACCTTTCCTCAGGCGACCTCGTGTTTAGCCTGTTAAGAACCAAATATCTATATAGCATAGAAAAACCTCAGAAAAAGTACTCAACACCTTGAAAAAGAGATAATTTCATATATAAGCCTCTTTGAGGGGGTAACCTCCTTTTACCCCACTTAAATGTTCAATTACAAGATGATTCAAAATGAAAATGTCTCCTTTGTATATATAGGAGACAAGGAGTTATAATTACAACTAATGGCCTAAAGCCGACATAAATAAAATAACATTACTAATATAATATGCCCCAATTAAGGGGTAATGAGCCAATATTAGGGCTTAACATGCCCCTCCCCTTGATACAAGTGTTGTCCGCAATGCTTGAGTAACTATGTATGCTTCTGTATAAAAGACTCATCTTCCCAAGCAAAATCTTCAGCCAGTAGTTTCCTCCATTAATTGAGATACTCTGAAATGGATCTATTCCTCAGCTGGTGAATTCTTGTGTCAGTGATGGCTTCAAGATCCAATGTGATTTTTCCTTCCTCATCAAGTTCTGGCAATATAGTTTGAACAGGGATCTTGTTGCCTATAACCTTCTTTAAGCATGAAACATGGAAAACTGGGTGTACTCGTGAAGATGCAGGCAACTCCAATTTGTATGCCATAGTACCAATCTTTTGCAACACCTTATAAGGGCCATAGTACTTTGGTGATAA
>ML778127.1:491971-505006 GCA_009831015.1 Picea engelmannii | reverse complement strand
ATTTGTAAGGCCAAAAGGCATGACCAAAAATTCATAATGGCCTTCATGAGTTCGAAATGTTGTTTTTTGGATAACTTCTTCCTTCATTCTGATATGATGATACCTTGAACGGAGATCCAATTTTGTGAAATAGATTGCTCCATGTAGTTCATCTAACAATTCATCAATGATGGGAATGGGAAACTTATCTTTAATAGTGATCTTTTTGAGATCTCTATAATCTGGACACATACGCCATGAGTTATCTTTCTTGAATACCATTACCACTGGTGCAGAGTAAGAACTTTGGCTAGGTCTAATAATGCCATCCTTGTTATAACCCTAAATTGCACCACACATGCTTACCTGGCATCAGGCCAACTCATATCCCTTCTTTGCCAAAACTCTGTTGAAAAACTCTTTGAAAATTCTCTTGTGTCAAGGCCCACGTGCCCTAACCCATTACTGCACGCGTGTACACACTGGATGACTCACAACAGTCCACTTGTACCTACAAAAGAACAAAAAAAAGAAAGTTTCTGACGGAACGAAAAGCTATGGGTCAGTTAACTGAAAATCTCGGCCATGCATGGCTGAGGGTTCGTCCAAAACCCTAGCTCCTTCTAGCCTATAAAAGAAGGGGTAGTGGTACCATTTGGAGGAGGAAAAAATATCGCAAAGAAACTCTGCCCATTTATGTATTCCATTGTCCCAACCCTTTAGCCTTTCCTCATGCCAAAGGAGATTTAACGCAAAGTAGTTGAAGGACAGAAGAAGAGGAGCCCAGGATTAGGTTCAAGGAGCAGTGTCTGGTCTCAACTTTTGTAAGTTGATTCAGTTTACGTAATAAAAAGAATACTTTTCCCATCCCAATTCATGAGTTGTCTATGATTCGATTAGTTTATGTTTCATTTCTAACCCTTGAGTATAGAAGTAGCATGCATGCATAGTTGTTGTTTGTCTTGAGTGCAGGTCATCTTTGGAAGGAGCAGCGCAAACAAGTAATCAAGCACAACGGAGGATCTACATTGAACGTCAGTAATAAGGTAGGTGGTCCTTTTCCATGCATCTACTGAGAAAAAGGGGTTTAAATCTTGGGATGTAGGTAAAAAAGTAGTTTCTATTTGGTCAAATCTGTATGCAAAGTCAGACCCTAATTTGCTAGTCCATAGGGTTTTTTTCCCAACAACAGAATTGGCGACCATACTGGGGAGAATACTCTTTAGGGTTCCTGGATTTATTTAAGTTTTTGGGTATTTTAAAGACTAGGTTTTCTGTTTTTTCTTTGCCTGTCTTTTCTTTTTCTGTAAGATCTGAGCTAGCAAGGAGTCTAGTTTTCCATACCAACTTTCCCTGAATTTTGCTTGACTGTATTTTTTGGGACACACAGAGGTACACGCGGCCTGTAGAAGGCCTGAACACATGTACCCGCACCCTATCCTCTGACAGCCCACGTGTGAACGCTAGCTGTAGAGATAGCAGTAGCGTGTAGGATTTCATAGAACCTTAGAGGCAGTCCTCCTCTTCCCTGTTAGAATCACACATTCTCAGGGGGTTTTCTGGAATCCTGTCTGAGTCTTGCTTATTAACAGTCCTATCTCAGATTGATTTTTTTTGCCTTATTATTTTTCCTTGCATTATTTGTTTTTCTGTTAGAAAAAGTATCCAAGCCTTCAAGGGATCTTGGTTATCAATACCAGAGGCCTCTTCCTGGTCTGGACTGCATGTTTTTATATTTTTCCTTAGAATTTAGATATATACGCAGCCTGTACAAGGTCAGCCCGCGTGCACACACTCTTTGTCTCTGTTCGGAACGCGTTTGCACGCGTTCTGTTTGAGTGACAGTGGCATGCCTGTACATGCTACTTTTTGTTCAGGGTGGGGCAATCATCCCCTCCTTTGATAAGAAGTATTCCTCTCAGGTGTTTGAATCTATGTTTGAACAGTCAGTAGCTTAGGATTCATCTTACCCTTAGCTTGCTTTTTCTCAATTAATAGTTGACAAAAATAAAAAGATTAAAAAAAAAAAAAATTATGGTTTTTAGACAAGCGTGAGAGTCATAGTTTGTTCAATTTCCTTTGTGTGATTCTTAAATCTGATTCTTTGCGATCTGCGCTTTAAGCCATATGTGTTTTTATTGGTTTTTTGCTTGTCGGTATTTTCCCTTTTTTGCTTTACTAGCACTTAAATAAATAAATAAATCTCTTTTCATTTTTCTTCTTTGGTTGAAGAGTGTGTTTCTGCCTCATTAGCTAGGGAAAAGTCTTTTATTTCGTAAGTTTTTGCAGTTCACTTAGATCATAAGTAGCTCGTAGTCAAGCGAAATTCCTTTGAGTTTGTTGTCCAAAATCTTAGAAAAATTAAAAATCTTTCCTTGTGAAAGGTTGTTGAAATTTTGCATTTAGTAAAAGTTTTTTGTTTCCAGCTTTTTCATTCATTTTTTCTTTGATCTTTTACACATCATCAGTTTCACCCCCATACTCCTTGACGTAATACAAATCCATAAAATCAACTCTAATTTAAAATCTACTAGACTTTTATGTTTGTACGGTTCACAAACTAGTTCAGGACTAGGGCCTTGGATTAGGTTGGAGAGGAAACTCTTCAAGGCCATTCAAAACCAAACATTAGATTCTGAGATAGGGAGTGTTTAAGTCCAGTTTCATGGAAGTTATCCAAGACCCCCCTCTAACACAGGGGATAAACATGAGGTCACGTGTGGAAAGGTAGCGGAGATAACCCCTCCAAAGCCGGACCAATCGTAGTGGAGAACACATATAGAGGGCTTGTTTTGGGATTTCGTCATTTGCATTTGCCACAGGGATTCGTGGGTCTCGAATCCGTTTGAGTTCCTCAGTTTTCTTTCGGACCATTTTCTCTCGATACCCTTGATAGGTTTCGGGCTTGATACCTTGCTCATTGTGGTTTACCCGACTTTCGACTGTACTCGCCTGGTGACTATTCGCGTGCTGGCAACCTAGTTGCCAATCGTTTTAGGGACATATACAGCTAACTGCGAGGGTATACCATGGTACCTAGGACAAACATAGGCCCATGCTTTGCAGAGTATACTTGGAGGGTGCTTCCGTGTTCAAGTTGCACTTTCACCGGTAAGTTTCTCTAGTGTTGGTTGTTGTAACTGTTCTTCCAAATAGTTTAGTGATTGCTTGTCTTATCTCTTAGGGGATTTTTTTTTAGTGTGTGTTACTTTTGAACGTTTAGAATACCTTAGCATGTCTTGGATCTTCTCACACAGTGGAGGATCCTGAGCTTCGCCGGTCATGAAGGCTTTTTGGCCTGCTGTCGGTTACACTGGAGCCACCCCAGCCACCATTAAGGCGGAAGCTAGACCAACAAGGGTCTTTTGCAACAACTGGGTTACAAACCTTTGTGCCCGAACAACTCTTGGAGGAATCAACCATGTTGTACCTTGAAGCAGCTACTCTTGTCTCGGTTGAAACCCCAACCACTAATATCTTGGCACCATTTATTGTACCAATCCAATTTCACGAACGCCAGATAGTGCCTCACACAGTAATGGAAACAAATGTTGTTACTCCTTCTGGGATTTCGTCAATTCCCATCACTGTTGCCACCACAGGAGAGTCATCTCCTAACCTACTGTATTCTATCCAAGCCACCATGGTCTCGGCCGCAACTACATCGCACAGTGGACCAAACCGGTCTATGGCGGCGGCCACAACCCCCTTCACACCTAGTGTGACAGGCCCTCCATTCTCATATGGTATGCCTAGTTCGGGTACAAGTCCTGTACTAACCTACTCCACTTTACAAACTTTGGGTATGGGGGCAGGGAGCTCTAGCGCTCCTCTGCAAGGTAACCTTGGGGGCACTCCTGTCCCTTTTAATGCTTTTCCTTACATAGGAGGTCATATCCCTCCTTCCTCCCCTTCACTTGGTGGTCCGCATCAGCAGTCCGTCGGGAAACCTACACACAATAGTTTATTTGGAACCGGGAGTCATGGACCACCTGCGCACAGTATGCCGGTAGGTTCGACACCGTTTTCTTGGAACAAAACGTTTGGTAACAACACTTTCTCATCAGCCGCTTTCCCGTCTGGGGGACACCCCATTTTTGGACAATCTACTCCTGCGCAGGGTACTATTCTTGCACAGGGGGCACACATAGCAGGACCTTGGAACTCAGGACAAGGATCCATTCCCTCCTCTGAAATCTCCTTCTGGGGTAATTCTTTCAACAGTCAATAGAACCCTGGAAAGACTACTATGCCTCTCCCCGTAGGACCGGCATGGGGTAATCCTTCCCAAAGTCCTTCAAATACAATGCATGCCCAACACTCTATGTCCTTTTTGGGAAATCATCCGATGATGTCTCCACAGATGAAAAATCCTTACGCTGGTTAGGGCCATGGTTTCTACCAGAACCCGGGCCAGCAGCTGAAATTTTCCTAACAACCTGGTGCCAGTTAAACTCCAGGACCCTTTTTCCCAGTTTATCAGCAACAACCCAAACTACCATTCCTGACGATTTTACACTTGCCATATTTGACAAGGTTGTTGAATGATCCTATTTGTCATGATCCACGTTGGCCTCCTATGTCGACAAAGTTGCCTTCAGACATTCCCAAGTTCGAGGCCAAGCCTAATGAAGATCCAAGTGATCATGTGACTACTTTTCATCTTTGGTGCTCATCTAACTCATTAAAAGATGACTCCATACAGTTGCAATTGTTTCAACGTACTCTTATTGGGAGTGTCGCAAAATGGTACATCAAGCTCGATTGCTCAAGATACTCTTCTTTTGGAGAATTGGCGATGACCTTCCTTAACCATTTCCAATTACCTGTGAGGTACGACGTCGGCACAAAGCTGCTCGCCAATTTCAAACAGACAATAGCAGACCATATCTTTGATCATATCTGAGAGTGGAGACACTGGAATAGTTTAATCAAAGTACCAGTCCCACCAGCATTCTTGATTGAGTGGTTCCTTAAGTATTTGGTCCCACAGTTATCCAAAGACATCGCGACATCTGTAATTTTCTCCGAAGAAGATGCCATCATGAGGGCTCAACAGTTTGAGTTCATCTATTCTTAGTCTGGTTTATTATACAACATCTTGTCAGATGCGCCACGTTCGGTACTAGATAAAACTAGACAAAGAGCTAGACCACATGCCGATGGTATTCTTGGATCATCACAAACCAAGCCCGCTGAGAAATTGACAAAACAATTGCAACAGTTATCCATACAACACACAGCAGCCAACCAAACTACTACTTTGGCTTCTCCTCCTACCCAAACATCAGAAGTACACACCGTGTAGTCAACTAACCCAAAGGCCACCCAACAGCCTGAAGGGAGGAAAAAACAATGAAAGAAGGGTAAGGGGGATAAAAAAGACACTGATAATGTTGGTGGGGACAACTTGAAAAAACAGAAGGTGAGGTATCCATGCAACTTGTGCGTGGAAGACCACCCGACCCATCTTTGTCCTCGACTTGCAGAGGGTCAAAATTTTTTCACACAACAACAACAAGCAGTGTTGACTAATCCATTTCAACATGGGAAAAATCTAAATCAAGCCTCTACAAGCACAAAAGGGGGCAACCAAGAAACCTTCCCACCTCCAAACAATCCCTCATCCACGAACGTATATATGGTTAGGGGTGATGCTTTCATATCGACTAGAGCGCAAGACTATAGTAAACCAAGTGCTTTTGAGAAGGGTAAAGAAGCTGACCTCCCATATCTTCCTCTACAGATTGAGAAGACGTTGGGAGAAATAATGACACACATTCCAAAGGGTGCATTTAAAAAATATTCTCACAACCCAAATGCAAGGGCTGCCCAGAATTACTCTGTGGTGGAGGATTTATCACAAACCCCTTGTGCGATGTCTGCTTTGGAGGTCCTCCAAAGCTGCCCTGCTCAGAGGAAAGCCTTGTTAACCGCTTTGGGCTCTACTGAGAATTGTAATCCGGGCACCATCATGTTAGATACAACTGACTTAAAACCTCATCTGCCTTACCATGTAGTGTTTCAGATAGTAGTGGCTCATCCCACGAAAACTTTTACTCGGAATATCTTCTGCACGGTGATCGACGAGGGCGCCTTGACATGCGTTATGTCATTAGCATGCTGCAAGGCCATCGGCCAGACCATTTTGTCTCCATCACCTACTCTCCTCACTACTTTCGACGATCGTTCATTCCGACCACATGGCATTGTTCCTTCTTTCCCCATGCAGTTAGGAGGGAAAACCGTGTGTGTCGAAGTAGAGGTAGTCGATGCTCCCCTAGACTATAACCTCTTGTTAGGATGGAGTTGGACTTATTCTATGCAAGCTATGGTTTCTATAGTTTTTTGAGTCTTGATGTTTCCACATGAGGGTCGGAAAGTGACCATCAATCAACTGTCTTTCTCCAGACCTGACCCAGCTTTGGGGGCATCCACGATCCCGATGATTGATAATCCTCAAGCAGGTGTCGTTAACGTAGGATTTGGTTTGTTACCATCCTTGATGGGTACTTTTGATTTCCCACCTCCTCATGACGATATCAAATTTATATCTAATCACCATAAGATTGAGATTTTTCAAGTTTCGTCGTTCCGCACGACTTACTTTGAGGATCCTTGGATTCTTCCTTCCCCATCAACCACGATGGATGAGACAGGGCACCCAGGCATGCCCATGCCCTGGTCGACCACTGAGGTAGCGTACTCTTTAGTCTAGCAAGCTTCAACTAACCATGATCTGACTCCTGCACAAGAGTTAGATCCACTTCTAGAGCCTATTTGGGCTCAAGGTTCTCTCACTAACGTTGATTCGTTAGACTTAGTCTTGCCTTCTGATGAAGCAGTAATCAAAGCAATGACTAGTCCGGACAAACCTTGGGAAGATCTTCATCACAGATCATATTTTCTCCCAGAGTTAAGCCGAATTGAAGGAGGAAAATTCACCGTTACCATAACGGGAGATCAGTCGTGTCCTATTAATCTCTTAGCTACATAGAAAATTTATGCTAAGGGTAATATGGCAACCATTGCTGAAACGATACCTATCAATATCTCTAGAACCCCTGGCATCATAGACAATGTTTTCGTCACAGCATACAACTCCCCCGAGGAGATGCCAGGCATCGACCCACAAAGAGTCTATCATGAGCTAACTTTGTTGTTTTTCAAGCTCGCTTTGAGATCTGAAAGAAACATCTGGTGAGACTGCATTTATGCTTTTCGATCTCATCCGGATTAACTGAGAAAAGTAACCATTATGGAGTCTTCTTTAAGCCCTTTTCAGACTCCTTAAAGATGAAAAGATTGTTGAGTGACCTTGTTTCTTCACACTCATTAAATTGGTCCAGAAGAACGTTCCTTAAACGGGTCTTCTTTTAAGCCCTTTTCAGACCCTTTAAACATGAAAATATTGCCGAGTGATCTTGTGGCCTTTCACGCTCATTAAACTGAAATTTGAAGTCACGTCTGTCCGGCGGTAGTTTACTCCTTTTTCAGTCCAGACGGTCAACTGTACGAACAAAGGTATACTCTATAGAACTTTCATTGTTTAGAAGAGTACTCTCCGGTATAATTTTATTCCTTTTTCGAGCCTGAGGGACTAAATTTATGAAAAGGAAACCCCCATGGAGTCCATATTTAAGCTCTTTTCAGACTCCCTAAAATTGAAAAGATCACCGAGTGACCTTATTCTTTCACACTCGTTAAATTGGTCCAGAAGAATATTCCTGACGGAGTCCATAGTTAATCTTTTTTCAGACTCCTTAAAAGTGAAAAAATGGCCGAGTGATCTTGTCCTTGTCACACTCATTAAAATGGTTTTGAATTGACGTCTAATCGGTGCTAGTTTACCTCTTTTTCGAACCGACTAGACTATTGTCGAAAAAGGTACCCCAGCGGAGTCTCCTTTTATGCTTTTTCAGACTCTCTAAATATGAAAAACCACTGAGCTTACCTTCTCTGAGCTCGTTAAACTTACATCGAAGGACGTTACCATTGTGTGTTCTATCAACCGCATTTGCATACCTTATCCACCAACTTTGTGACAGTTTGCTTCTACGTCTTAACACCTTTGGCCACCAGAGGATTTTTCCCAGGTATTATTTTACCAGAACATCAGTCTTGTCCTTGTGTCTTGAGCTTGTATGTTTGCAATACTCATTCCTCCATTGTAACGTAATATTCCTTTATTCTTTTTCCAAAAATTATCGAAAAGAACAAAAAAATCAAATATACCCCAAAAAGAGGAAGGGAAAGGTATTTTCTTTATTGGCAGCATAATGAGTCACCCTTGGATAAAGCACATCTGTCCATTTGTTCATCAGACTATGGGATGTAGTACGACCTTAGGAATCTTTTCTCGTTATATAGAGTTGTGTCCTCCACCGTTTGGTTATTCTTCCAAACATATGGAAAGTTTGTGTTGCCTCTTGCTTCGTAGAATTATGAGTAACATATATGCTTCCTGAGTCGCATCACTTGTCGTGCTATTGTCCAAGGGAAGTTTGTCACTAATCTTGAGTCGACCCCTCTGCAATATGTCTCTTGTCTGCATACCTGGCCATCCTGAACGTCCAATCAAGTCCTTGTTCGAAATCACTGAAGCCTTCAGTCCGATCATCAAGATTATCAAGTCCATGACCGACGAGCCATCGAAGACCTCTGGGTAGTGCAGTCGTACACTCATATTACACTCCTACCCGAGTTTTGGAAGATTTTGAAGTTGTTTCTCGAGTTCTAAAGTCCATCCATCAGGCCAAATCATCTTCTGGAAGATGGATACTCTCTATATATATCTTTCTAATTTCGACATGTAGCTCCGCTGTGTATTATTCGTGGCTACTCTTTATAGTTATTTGACATGGATATACAATGTATTTGATTGGTATCCATGGTTCTATTTTATCACGAGCATGGGTATGCCCACCTCAGTGAAACATTTGTTATTTTGCAGATGTCACCTCATGGTTCTTGATCCTTGGGCTCAATCATTCGGCACATCAGTAAAGATTGGTAATGTATTTCGGCCATCAGATGCTCTTCTGAAATCACACATTAGGGGCATCTGTTATAACCCTAAATTGCGCCACACATGCTTACCTGGCATTAGGCCAACTCATATCCCTTCTTTGCCAAAACTCTGTTGAACAACTCTTTGAAAATCCTCTTGTGTCAAGACCCACGCGCCTTAACCCATTACTGCATGCGTGTACATGCTGGCTGACTCACAACAGCCTATGTGTACCTACAAAAGCATGAAAAAAGGAAATTTGTCGAGGGAACAAAAATCTATGGGTCAGTTAACTGAAACTCCCGGCCATGCATGGCTGAGTGTTCGTCCAAAACCCTAGCTCCTTCTAGCCTATAAAAGAAGGGGTAGGGGTACCATTTGGAGGAGGAAAAAATATAGCAAAGAAACTCTGCCCATTTACGTATTCAATTGTCCCAACCCTTTAGAATTTCCTCATGCCAAAGGAGATTTAACACAAAGCAGTTGAAGGACAGAAGAAGAGGAGCCCAGGATCAGGTTCAAGGAGCAGTGGCCGGTCTCAACTTTTGTAAGTTGATTCACTTTACGTAATAAAAAGAATGTTTTTCCCGTCCCAATTCATGAGCTGTCTATGATTCGATTAGTTTATGTTTGATTTATAACCCTTGAGTAGAAGTAGCATGCATGCATAGTTGTTGTTTGTCTTAAGTGCAGGTCATCTTTGGAAGGAGCAGCACAAACAAGTAATCAAGCACAACGGAGGATCTACATCGAACGTCGGTAATAAGGTAGGTGGTCCTTTTCCATGCATCTACTGAGAAAAAGGGGTTTAAATCTTGGGATGTAGGTAAAAAAGTAGTTTCTATTCGGTCAAATCTGCATGCAAAGTCAGACCCTAATTTGCTAGTCCGTAGGGTGTTTTTCCCAACAACAAGCCTCTAACATTTCTTCAACCATGCGCTCATTTTCACTCTTCTGGGCGTAAGGGTATCTATATGGCTTGATGTTAGGAGGAACACTCTCAAGAATTAGGTGAATTTCATGATCATGATTTCGAGTGGGTGGAAGACCTTTGGGAATATCTTCAAATACATTGGAATGCTTATCAATGATCCTTTGGAGATCTTGAGGAATATATGGCTTAGATGTTTGAACATCTAGTGAGAATAGTTGTGCAATAACACCGTGATGCCTCTTTTTCAATAATTTTGTCATGTCATTAGAGCTTATCACCTTACCGGTTTTCCCTGTGATACCTCTTAACTCAATTTATTTTCCTTCCAATAAAAATTTCATGAAAAGCTCTTGAAAATTGAAATCCATTGTTCCTAATGATTGTAACCATTGGATTCCTAGTACAACATCTGCACCACCCATGGGTATAGAAATCATTGGACTATTCATTACATATTCCCCCATAGTAAGATTGATCTTACTGCATTTTCCTGAGCAATTGATAGTTCCTCCATCTGCAATCATTACTTGAAACTTTGGCACCGGATATACAAAGCAATGGAGATCTTTGGATAATTTATAGTGAATGAAATTATGAGTAATGCCATAATCAATTAGGACTATTACCTTTTTCTTTTTGATGTATCCTTCATTCTTGAGGGTTTGAGGAGTGCTAATTCCAGCCAATGCATTACACGATATCGTGGGAGTCAACTCTTCAGACGAAATTGCTTCTATGTTTTCAACTTGAAATGGTTCTTGTTCTTGTTCTTCTTCCTCTTCACAATCTATGTAGAATAATTTCTTCTAACCACACTTATGTCCCTTACTGTACTTGCTGTCACAATTAAAGCATAAACCATTTTCTTTTCTTTCCTCCAATTGTTGAGGTGTCAACCTTGTAGGTTAAGGTGTTTTAGAAGAAGGAGCAGTGTTCTCTCTATAGATGTTAGGATTGGTCCTTCTAGTAGTCATAGCCATATTTTTATTTTCAACATTTCTTGCCACCTTAAATGCATTCTCCAATGATTTGGGTTCCCAAAGGAGAACCTCATGTTGAATGTTATCCTTTAAAGTTCCTATGAATACATCAATCAAGTGCTCATATGGAATATCGGTTACCTTTATATTCAATCTTTGGAAGTTCTCAATGTGCCCGGTAACTAAACCCTTTTGCTTGAGATTTATCAATTGGCTAAAGAAGGTATTGCTCCTTGTATCCTCATAGTGTGTTATCATTTTTTCCATGAAAATTGTCCAAGTGATGAGTGATTTGCAAGAACAAAGCCATCGATACCATACAAATTGATTAGTCTCTAAATATAAAGAAGCAATTCGTACCTTTTGTGTATGTGGCACATTATGGAGATCAAAGAATTGCTCCATCTGAAGTATCCATGTGATTGGGTCCTTACCATCAAACTTCCTCATATAAATCTTAGGAATGTCATTGGTCTTCAAAACAAAGTTGGAGTTTCTCCATTCTTGATTCACCTTCCTTGTGTCCTCATCATGAATTTCATGGGATGCATTTTCACTTTCAAGTGTCTTCTCTGTTATGATATTTTTCAATACTTCCATGATCTCCCCTTTTAAACCCTCCATTATCTCTTGTAGTTCATCTTTTGTTACTATCTTCTTTTGTAAACAATTTATGTCCCTACACATTTCTTCACCTTCATCAAGATTCCAAGTAGGATTTTCTGGAGGCTTATTTTGTGTAGAAGTTCCCTTTTTGGGTGGCATGTTGGCCAAGTATCACTTTTGAACCTTGATTTTGAGGTGGTCCTGCTAGACAATCTTTCTTCGGTTGTATCTCCCAAGTTTTGGCCCTTTTGGGTATGAAAATTTATTTTATTTAGTTATGTGATATTTATTCTTTGCAATGCCACAGGTCTGATCAAAATTGGATGTGCCAAGTGGAATTTACAGTAACTTTCCCACAACTTGCCGATTTTTAGCATTTCCAGGCGATCTCACTTGTATAGCGTGCCCCGCACAAAATAAGTGATATAAAATTCTGAAACTCGCACCAAAAATACTACATACTTTCCATGATCCAATGAAACAAGTCCCACTCAATTTTGATACTCTAAGAATAAGTTATGATTGTTTTACCTGGAACACGTTCTTGAGACTAGTCAATAGGACTAGTCAGATACCCTATCTTACACAAGGTGTATCTACAAATTTAAGATGACCCAGAAGCTGAAATGTTTACCACAGATACCTTAATAATTTTTGTAAGTAGTGTCCAGATTTTAGGGTCTGAAACGTTACAGAAAAGGTTTTATAGCGAAAATTATGCAATGACTCAGTTCAGGATGATTCCAGAACCCTATCTTGTACAGGTTGTATCTCCGAAATTATAAGGCCTCAAGAGCTGAAGTTTTATCCCAACGTACCTTGATCCATATACTAAATATCCTCCAAGATGTTCCTTCTGAAACATTGTATAAAAAAAATTATAACGAAAATTCCAAGGTGTCTCAGATGTAGCAGCGAAACCCCAAGACCTTGAGCTCTAATACCATATGTTAAGAACCAAATATCAATATAGCATAGAAAAAACCTCAGAAAAGGTACTCAAAGCCTTGAAAAAGAGATAATTTCAGATAATAAGCCTCTTCAAGGGGGCAACCTCCTTTTACCCCACTTAAATGTTCAACTACAAGATGATTCAAAATGAAAATGTCTCCTTGATATATATAGGAGACTAGGAGGTATAATTACAACTAATGGCCTAAAGCCGACATAAATAAAATAACATTACTAATATAATATGCCCCAATTAAGGGGTAATGAACCAATATTAGGGCTTAACATAGCCCCTGTGTTAGAGGGGGGTCCCGGATAATTTCCACGTTACTGGACTTCTACACTCCTTAGCACAGACTTGTATGTTTGTTTTATAGCCTTGAAGAGTTTCCTCTCCAACCTAAATCAAGGCTCTAGCCTAATCTAGTTGATGGACCCTACAAACATAAATTCTAGTAAATTTTAATTAGTGTTCTTTTTACTGGCTTGATTTACTCAAAAAGGGTATGGTAGTGCAACTGATGTTGTTAAGACTCTTGCGAAAAAATGATGAAACTTACATGAACACTGGCAAA
>ML778127.1:473258-491829 GCA_009831015.1 Picea engelmannii | reverse complement strand
ATATATATATATAGATATATATATATATATATTTGAAATGCTTTTAAAATTAGAAGAAAGCACAATGCTATGCTAATTTCGTTTTTCTTTTCCAAATAACAATGCAAAGAAAATGCCAGGAAAGAAAGAGATCTAACAAACTAATTTTTTATTTATTTATATTTTCTTCCAATCAAAGTAGAAATAAGTTAAAAAAGCTAGGAAACACAAGAAATCTTCTAAATGAAAAAGCAAGCTATAATAGAGTCCAAACCTAGGCTAAGATGCTATGGTAGAGACAACGAACCCTGAGAGTTATAACTCTTGATAAGGAAAGGATGAATGCCTCTCCTTAAACCAAATTTTTTTCTCAACAGGCACGCTACTGACAGTTCAACAACCAGTGTATGTACGCGAGCTATGTAAGGTCAGAGCATGTGTACACGCATGCAGACCTTATGCAGGCCGCGTGTACTTCTGCAACTCTTCAAAAAATGAAACTACAAGAAATAAAGCACTGTAAAAGACTACTGGTATTGAGAACCAGAATTTCTTGAAGACTCAGAAACTTACTTTGACAGAAAAAGAAAACAATTGAAGGAAAATTTCATAGAACAAACCAATATGAGGTGAAACCTAAGCTACAAAAATGCAAAAAACAGAGACAAGAATGAGTTCCAGAAAACCCCTGAGAAGGATTACTTATGACAGAGGAGAGGATGATTGCCTCTCTAAAATAAATTTTCTGAAATCATACACGCGATTGACACTTCCTCAGCTAGTGTGTACACACAGGCTGTGTGAGGATAGGGCGCGGGTACACATATGAAGACCTTATACAAGCCATGTGTAGTTATGTGGGTCTTGAAAAAAATATGTAGTCAAGAAAAGAAACAAATATAACTGGTATGGAAGACCAAAATCTCTATTAGCCCAGACTTTTGCAGAAATTTTAAAAACAAGGAATGAAACCAGTTTTTAAAAATACCCAAGAAAAATATTCCCAGAAACCCTAGAGCTGCCCAGTATGGTCGCCAATTCTGTTGTGGGTGGTAAATCCCTCCTACGGACTAGCACTAAGGGTTTTATCATGCATGCAGAAATGACCTAAAGATTCTTAGTTTTTACCATCATCCCATGCCTAGACCCCCATTACTCCTATGTAAATACAAGGCTCAAGAGATTAAGTTAACGTACCTTATTATTCGTGTTTGATGTCGATCCTTTTTCGCTCTTGGTCATTCTTTGACTGCAACTATCCTCCCAATGCTAACCTGCATTCACTAAAGACAAACAAAGAACTTCACATGCATTTGATCTATGAACTAATGGGTTAGATATTTAATCAATCATACAATCAATATTACAATAATGACGATCTCATATGGCGGGATGGGAAAATAAATTCTTTTATTAACTTCACAATGATACCTTACAATGATAAAGTCGGCTACTGCTCCCTGATCCTAGTCCTGGGATCTTCTTCCACTGTCTTCCAACTGCTTTTATCTATACTTCTCTTTGCACAAGGATGGCTAAAGGTTGGGACAAAGGGAATGCTCAATCGGGTATAGTTTATTTACTATGATTCTCCTCTTCCAAATGGGACCCCTAACCCTTCTTTTATAGGCTAGAAGAAGCTAGGTATTTGGTCGAATGTTCGGCCATGCATGGTCGAAAGGTTTAGTTAACTTACCCAAATCTATGTGTTATGTCAACAACTTTCCTTTTTTTGTGCTTTTGTAGGTACACACAGGCTGTCTTGGGTCAGCTCGCATGTACACGCATGCAGTAATGTAGCAGGGCATGTGGGCCTTTATAAAATGGGTTTTTAAGAAGAGTTGTTCAATAGTGTTTTGGCAAAGAATGAATCTAAGATGGCCTGATGCTAGGTAAGCATGTTTGGTGCAAATTAGGGTTATAACAAGAGCTCAAATAAATCTAACGATAGACCAATCTAAAATACTTTATACTCAAAACTCAGAGTTACAAAACACAATCAAGACTAATATCGAAATAACTCTCTTGAAATTTCTCAAAAAATATATAGTCTTTTACAAAGCCTTGGAATTTAAATGCATTTGTCCTTAGGACTAGGATTGGGGCTCCCGCGGACCATAAGGAAAATATAAATAAGAAATAATATTGTAGAAGGAGGATGGTGGGAAATATTATAACATCAAGACCTCGAAATAAGACACGGAGAAGTTATCAGACTTCAGTTAAAACTTTCTAGTGAAAGAAGCACAGTAAATGGATGAAAGAACTGATAAAGAAAGAAAGATGTGATCAGCATAAACTTACTATAATGGTCTCTCGTGTATTCACTTGCTTGATATTGTCCTTTTATTGTCTTCATTAATTGTTACATGAACCGTCTCAATTGTTTCTTGCCCCTCGTTGGTCAATTTGTTAATTGCTTTCTTGAACCATTATTTAATATAGTTTTTCATTGGTGTGACGTTTATCTCATGTCGTATTTTAATGTTAACTAACTTGCCTTCCAAGTCTCTTAAATCAAGTGAAATACCATGTAATTCTTCTTCAATATCTTGATTCTTCACGGAGTATTCCACTATCCAATTGTCTATGTCATCTTCATTATATTCAAGTATACCATAAAAATTTTCAATTGATAACCCTTTAAAAATATCAACTTGTTCATCAAATTGTTGCTTTGTTAGGAACATTGAGTTGAGAATTAGTTTAGGGTATTTTACTTCGTTAGTACCTCTTGTTAGGTATATCTTCATGATCCTCTTGAATAGATCTTCCCTTTTCAGTATGGCTTCGCTACATGCTTGGGCAATATTATTCAAATTTTTAATCTTTTCCTTCCAACAAGCATTCAGTTGTTTTATCTGACTTGGGGAGGCCATATCCTCCTCTCTTGTTCATAGTTCCCTCATGTTATAGACTTTATTTCTAAAGGGTAATACAACATCAATGTATAAACATTGATCGTTCTTCAAATCAACTTGCAAATATTCACGGAAGGCGTGTTCCCTTGAGCCAAAAGAAACAATATTTTTCAAAACCTCCCATGTGCTTGTGATCAACGCCATTCTTTTCTTGATATGTATTTATACATAAATCCTGGTTGATGTGAGTAGGCTTGAATATCCTTTCAATTTAACAACGGTTGTGGTGCGTCTGACTATTGACAAAGGATTGGAAAGAAGTGGAAGAGGCATTAAGGCATCTTCTAGCTCCCTAATCCTTTCTTTCAATTTAGTGTTTTCTTCCTCCAGACCACCAATGGAATAATAAAGAGAATCCTTTGTTTCTCTGTGAATTTTAGAAATTTGTGATGGTCGCATATCCTTTAGGTCAACCTCTAAACGATATTTTCCTTTCTTATTTTTCATATCACCTTTTTCAATAATCAATTTCTTGGATTCCTTGTAAAAACCAATGCTTTGGAAAGCGAATGACTCTTCTTCACTAAAGGTCTCATTCTTAATGATCTCTAATGATGAATTTTGTTGGGCTATATTTCTCGGTTGATCAATTGTGGGAAACATTTTCTCAATATCCTCCTCAAGCTCCATGTCTTCAAGAGATAAGCTATTGATGTCATTTTCTATGAGGTTTTCTTCTTATTCTTGCACAACATTATTCCTCTTTTTTCTTAGAGGGAGCTTGTGTGAGATCTCAATTTTTCGAGAGGGGGGATTCTTCTCTCCTCCGCCACTTGAACTACTGCTGGTAATTTTCCTAGTTGGGTCGGCCATTGGAGCATTGCTTCGACATGTGGTAGCTTTAGGAGTAATAACCGGAGATTGGGAACTCTTCCCACTGAGACATTTTCCTTTTTTCTTGTAAAACTCATTAGTACTAAGTACTATTTACAAGTCACCAACATTGTGTGCCAGAGAACCTAGGTTGTTATCTTCTTCTTCTTCATTCAAAATACTATTAATGAATGAGTTGTTGAATCCTACTGACAACATATGTTCCACGAAGATTTTGTTAAGGTCAAACCCCTTTATGTTTTTAGCATACTTCAGATTTACATTACTGAAGTGATTCCCAAACTCATCAATTTTATTTATGTTCCTGAATATAAAGTCTTAAAATTTCCACAGCAAGGGGATGAATTGATTTTTCCATTTTTCATAGAAAAAGTGCAGCCAAAAGATGTACTTCCTTGCCACTTCCGTAACAAACAATTTATCAGATACATTGTGTGGAAGGAAAGAGGGATTTTCTTTAGATAAAAAGATCATGATGACACTATGATTTTCCATATGTTCTATCATTCCCTTTTTCTCCAAGAATTTATTTTCCTAGTCAGATATCTTGGGGGTATTTTTACCAAACAACAATCCTTTGAAAACTGAAACAAAATCATTGTAAACTTCATAAAAATGAAGAGAAGTCTTGTGTCTATTCTCTTCGTAAAAATGAAGAGAAGTCTTTGTTCACCCTCTTGCACATAGTCAATTTTGGAAATTGACAACAATACACTATCACAAATACCAAGTAAGAAGCCATAAAGAATTTCTTGTCCCTTTTGTAATGTGATAATTAGGAGGATATTTCAATGGAAATCATTTTTTCCTAGTCGAAAATAGCTTGATCTTTAACTGTAAGATATAAAATATAAAGAATCATGCAAGAAATGGTGGTGGTGCTTTCCTAACCTATCATCTTGGTAAACAACCAAGTGATTTCTCGAAATGTGTTTTTAAAATAGTTGACCTGAATCCTGGTTATGTCTTTTGGAAACATCCACGAGATTATCCAAGAACTCAGGCAAGATATCCAAGCCATTTTCATGTTTTTTCAGGAAATATCTACAATCATCTCCTTTGAAGATAAGTGTTTGCTCAGGGAGCTTCAACATCTTACGAAACACTTACGGTGAAAGAGAGATGGGGGAGTGATCATGGAGTTGTATAGTTTGTTGACTCGGTACATACTTATCAACGCACCATGCAACCAGTTATTTGTAGTCGAATACCTCAAGGACATGCCCCGCATGAGCAATTCCTAATGTCCATATTATGTCCTTATGTGCAGGAGGAGATGAGTAATACGAATATGCTCTAGACCACTGAAAGTTCTTGTCTTCACGACCAAAAATATTCAAAGTATCCCCACATAGTTGTTGTCTAATTGTTGCTACCATAGGTTGATGAGAGTGTTCTTTCAACTCAATAATAAATTGAAATGAATCCTTTCAGAGATATGACAATAATATAACCCTTGGAAAATCGTGCTTTAATGCAATTTAATGAAAAATCTTCTCGATCCCTTCACTTATTAATGGCAATATTTAAGGAGCCTGCATGATCAATTATTAGAATTAAACCATACTAAATGCATATTGGGAAAATCACAAATATGGTGGGGATGGGAAAGAGTAATTTGAATTTTTGGCCTTTTGGTGAACTCGCCAATTCAGGAACTCGCGAACCCGCAGTTGCAAATGATAAAAAATAGGCTAAGTGTTGTACAGAGGTTGGTCGGACTTGGATACAAGAGAAATGGAATAATTAGGGGCTCAATATCTGTGAAAAGTATAACAGTCATAATGTAGATCATGGGCCTTTAGGTGTGAAATGGAGATTGGGGAGCTTGGAAGATGAAAGATTGAACCTGTGAACCTGCGGTTGAAACAATGGTTAAGTATATTATAACAAGGCGGTCAGTCGAACTCATGATATAGGAACATGGATGGCGGTGAAGACTCGCGAGTCCACCAACCCAAGAACCCACCGATTTTTTTAAATGCGACTAAGTATAGTAACTAGAAAGGGAAAAAAGAAGGGAAAAAAGAAAAGGGGAACGAGGGTAGGTACAGAAGAGAGAAAAGAAATGGAAAAATATGTTGGGAAAATAGAAAAGGGAGGGAAAATTGGGAAGAAGGAAATGATCTCAACAACTCACTCCAACTATGGGATGATAACCCCCTGGGGGTTGTCAAGAATCCAAAATATTTATGGTTAGGCGCTTCCATCCATTGGGTTGTGGAGTCAAAGGTAAGAATATACAAACTAACTAAACGAAAAATAAAATTTATGTATAGGGAAATGAGAAATTTTTAGGTGAATAAACCTTTCAAATGTTTCTCATTGATAGGAAGCATTAATATTTTACCCTTCATGTATTTGAGAATATAGGAATTAAAACCCCAAGATATTTTCGATAATGTATGGTCCAATCCAAATTGCTTCAATCTTTGTATTCATTGATGGTTTCTCCTTGGCTTTTTTCTAGAATAACACCAGTTCTCCCTTCTGAAAATTATTTACAGTTGCATTCTAGTCAAAATATATTTTGATACTTTGTTGTCTCTGAGAAGTTCTATTTAGGTATTTACTTCCTTCTTCCTCTAATTTCAACAATGGGTTGATCCTCCTTTGGATAAGTGAACTTTCTTATACATCTTCTGTATTAACCACAAAATTCAAAGCATTGAGTTCGAGGCTAGTTGGATTTTTTTCTTCTTTCCCATAAACCAATGTATACAGAGACATCCCAGTGTTGTATTTTGGATTCATTTCGCTCACCCACAACACATCAGTCAACTTTAAGTGCCAATTCCTTTGGTTATTGTCAAAAAAAATCTTCAATATTTGAATGAGTATATTATTTCTGGATTTTGTAAGACCATTTACTTATGGATAATAGTTTGATGATTGCCCCATAATAATTCCATATTCTTCACAGAATTATGTAAATTTTGAACCAATGAAAATCAAACCATTATCAGTGAAAAATTTGTTTGGGACACCGAATCTTGACAAAATATTATCTTTGAGGAACTTAATTAACTCTTCGTAGTCATCCTTTTTTAATGCCACTACCTCTGGCCACTTCATAAAATAATCTATAGCGGTGAGAATATACATATGTCCCTTGCTTGAATTTGGATTTATTGGCCCGAAGACATAAATTCCCCATTGAGAGAATGGTTATTCTACAATTATAGGTTGTAAGGACATCGTTGATCTCTTCATTTTCCCTGCAAAATTGTTGGCAATATACACACTTCCTTATTGTGGCATATGAGTCTCTAAAAATTGATGGCCAATAAAATCTAGCTCTTATTATCTTATGGGCGGTGGTCGTAGGTGAAAAATGTCCACCACATATTCCTTCATGGAATTCCCTCATTAGTTCTTGGGCCTTGTTTTCATCAGCACATATAAGTAATATACCATCATAGTTCCTTCTAAACAATATATCAACAATCAACACAGATTGATTTGACTTCATCTTCAATGTTATTCGTTCTTTAGGGCTCATGGTATTTGGGAACTGCCCAGACCTCAAGTAGAATACAATGTCTCCATACCATTTTGAATCAGCCAATGGTTCTCCTAATGAAATTGAAATCATTCCATCCACAGAATCACTATTTTCAATGATCTTACATAAACCTTGTCTTTTGATATCCTTTAAAGGTTTTATTTCAATATCATATTCTTGGATCTTTTCCAGCCAATTAGCCCATTTTCCTTCTCTCAATTGTTTGTTCAAAAGCATATTCATTGGTGAGGATGGAACATAAGCAATGACAGGAGAATTTAATATGTATGTCTAAAAGTGCACCACCACTTTAACAAAATTCAAGCCTTGCTTTTCCAATTCTGAATACCTCAATTCATAATCATGAAGGGTTTTTCTCATGAAATTGATTGGGAGTTCTTCACCTTTGGTATTCCTCTGAGTAAGAACAAATGAAACAATTTTTTCTGTAGTGAATGAATAGATGATGAAGTCCCTTTGAAAATATAGGATAATGAGGATTGGAGTTGTGGTGATTACCCTTTTGATATTATTGAAAGCTTCTTTTGTATCTTTTTTCCATTCGAATCTTTGGCCCTTTTTCAACAATAGATTGATCGGCTTGACAATACCTACATAATCAGGAACAAATCTTCGCACAAAGTTGATCTTACCAAAAAATGGTTGAAATCCTTTCTTAGATGATGGGGGGTTGAGTTCATTTATATATTTAACGCTTTCTAGATCTATATAATCCCTTTTCTTGCACACAGTATGACCCAATAGTTTTCCTTGGGTTATAACAAATAAACATTTCTTTGGATTTAGTGAAACACCATCTAATCTGCATCTGTCAAAAACCTTTCTCAAGCGATGAATGTGATCACCCCTTGTTTTTGAATGCACCATAAATTCATCTTGATAATCTTCCTTGAAGTTTCCTATCAACCCATTAAAAGAATGATCCATGGCCCTGTGAAATGTGGCTCCTGCATTATTTAAACCAAAGGGAATCCTAGCATATGCATATGTCTCCCAAGGTTTTATGAATGTTAACTTTTCTCTGTCTTCCTCAGCAACCAAGACTCTAGAAAAAACATCTAACATGGACATACAATCTTATATCATGACTTGTTGGAGAAGAAACTCCATATTAGGTAAAGGATAATCATCCTTTATACTTTATTTTTTAAGATCTCTGAAATCTACACACATTTGAATCTCCCTGGTCTTATTTCTTACTATCACAAGGTTTGAAATCCAATCATAATTCCTAATGGGATATATTATTCCAACCTTCTTTAATTTCTCCAATTCAACATTTACCAGAGATTTTAACTTGGGGTTCATCATCCTTATTTTTTTCTTGATTGGCTTCGCTTCTTCTCTCAAAGGAATAATATGTTGGAATATTGTACTATCATAATCTTTCAAATCATCATACGTCCATGCGAACACATCAAGATATTATTTAAACAATGCAACATATTGATCAACCTCCTCAATGGTGCAATCAACTCCTAGATTGACATATTTTAAGGAACTGTCATTTCCGATATTGATCTTTCTTGTTTCTTGAACCTTTTGGAGTGAAATTTCTTCCAGGAGATTCTTAGCATGATCATTTTTTGTAAAAAGAGATTCATATTGAATACAATATTTCGGGAAAACAAAAATGTGATTGTCTTCATCATCATCATCGTTCAACAAAAAAATTGTGAACTGTTCATCATTCTCAAATACTTGTAAATATTCCAGGTTATCAGGTACAAAAGGTCGGAATACTCTGTCTACTTGAAAAAATGTTTTTCTTTGAATATCATTCGGGTTTGACAATGAGGCCGCCAAGGCCAATGAAACTTCCTTATGATTCTTTTCCCTTGGAATGAAAGAAATGTTGAAAGAGATGAAAAATTCCATCAATTCGTTAAGTCTTTTGAAATATAATTTGAGACTTTCCTTCTTGATTTTATACCTCTGGGTGACTTGATTAATTACCATCTTGGAGTCACCAGTCACAATTAGATGTTATATATTCATTTCTTGTGAAATAATCATTCCCTCCATCAAAGCTTCATATTCTGCCTCATTATTAGTACATGCAAATCCAAGTCTAATAGCATGTGGATGAATAATCTTACCTGGACTTATAAGGACAACTCCAACTCCACTTCCAGAGCTTGAATAAGCTCCATCGAATGACATCCTCAAATAACCTTCAAACATATTCTCTTGATCCTTCGTGTCTTGAATTTTCTTCAGGCTTTCAATGTGTTCCATATACAGGATGGTATAATTTTGAATCCTAGCATCTGTATAATCTTCCATTAATTCATTATCCTTCTTTTTGAAAGAGAAGGGTTTCCTGGGTTCACGAGGAACCTTAATCATTTCTCCTTCTTTGCCTCACATAATCATGCAACTTCCATCATTCATTATGTATCCCCTGATCATGGATGCCCAATCTCTTCCCAAAACAAATTCATATGTTGGAGGAAGGTCTAACACAATGATATTGAAAAATGTGATAATATGGGGAGTCATCATGATCCAAGCATAAAATTCCTTGATTTCTCCATAAGTTGGCACTTGTATAGAATCAATTGCATATATAATTTCACCAGTTTCATAATATTTAGTACAATTCATTCCCAATGCCTCAATGACAGCCAATGTCATAATATTATTGGTCGTGCCTGTATCAACTAAAAAATTATGAAGTGCAACATCATGATTTTCAATTGAAATATAAAATGGAGGAATTTTACCTCTAAACTTGGCGATCGATTTGTTCTAGATTTGTTTTGGACATGAAACAACAACTTCTACTTTTTCAGACGGATCATCCAACAATCTCGAAAAAATTTCCCTTTCTTGGGGAATCCTTGCCACTTCTATAAAAGGAAGAGTTATGAATAATTTACTTAAGTCCTCTACAACATTGTATGTCATCTGAGTGGAGTTTGGCATCGGATGTTGCTTCTTATTTCCAACGCTATCCACCATTTTCTCATTTTCCCTTTTCTCATTTGTTTTTTCTTTATCTTTTTGGTTTTCCTTTTCAAAATCATTTTTAATCTTGGATATATTTACAAATCCTCTTATCGGGGTGACGATTTCTTGTGAGTTGGGGTCATTGTTTCCTTCTTCAAATATATACATGGACGTTTCACATCCGTCCATTTTTACAATTTTTGAACTTTCATCAGGTGAATAATAGTTCTCTTGCTCAACCATTTTCTCATCATATACATCATCCAGAAAAACTTCATTGGGGGTAGGATTCTTGGGAACCCTTGGTCTTTTCATATTATCCATGTTTTCAAACATCACTTAGTTTTCTTGGGGATGGTTCCTTCTTTTCTCTGGGATCAAAATTCTCAGATTTGCCACATAATTATCCCCCCTTCTTAGTCTAGTTATCCCATTCTGCAATTGCTTGATAGTTCTATTCATTTATGCAATTTCAATTCTTTGGTTGGTTTCTTGTGCCGCAACAGGGTCTACCTTCACATATGGTATGGTTCCTTTGAAAAATCCTCCTCCAATTGTTTGATTTTGGGTCAGTTGTGAATTGAATTCTTCATTCTTTCTTGAACTAGAGGCTCCTTTATTATCAATACTTAATCCTCTTAGTTTCCTTTGTACTTTTCCCAATATGATGTTTAGGTTGGTGCCCATTTCAATCATAATTTATTCCATCTTAGTGGATTTGGTCATTGCTTCCTCCAAGGTATCCATTTGGGATGTTATGATAGAATATTTCACGTTTGGGGGAATCACATTCTTATAACAACCAAGTATGACTGGGTCATTAGGTATTTTAGCTTTTGGAATCTTACTCAAGGTTTTATTGAACCTAAGATTAAAATCTCTTATTCTTTCATTCTTCCTCAAACCAATTTGGGTGAAATCGGTGAGAAGGGTATGATAAGAAATTGGAGGGGTGAACATAGTCAGGAACATGGCTTTGAGGACATCAAATGAGCGAATTGATCTACAGGGAAATTTCATATACCATTCATACTCTCTTCCTGATAAGGTTTGAAGAAATAAACTTACCATGACATCCTCATACTCAACATGATGAAAATCACAAACATCAAAAAATAAGTGAAGGTGCCTCTTTGCATCGATTGTTCCATCTCCAGAAAATTCCTTCAAGGTACCCTTAGGGAGAACAGGGAGATCATGTTGCTCACCTAGAATATTTAAAGGGGAATCTCTTATACTTCTTCAATTTTCTTGATTTCTTGCAACATCTCTTCCACCTCCTTGTCTCTCTTCATGAGGTTCTTCTCATGGTTGTTCATTTATTTTTGCCATATCCGAACAGGTTCCAAGGATATGGTTTTCACTTCTTAGAATACAAAGTTTCTTTCTTTTACTTCTGGTAATGGGTCCCTTGTATTCATCCAGCTTCAATCCCAACCTTGTCCCTGTGTCACTCTAGATAGACTTTGGTTTATTCGGTCTTGTCGCTCATCTCTCCTCTGTCTCTAGAGGATTTATCTTTCGTCTTCTTGGGTTAAGATCCACCAGGACCTTTCTAATTATTCTCGGGTCTCGATTGTTGTTATTACCATATTGTATAGCTAATGTAATATGCTTCGTTGATTATTCAATCCAATTTCCAAGTGGGGTTTATCAACCTAGGGAAAAGTCATATATTTTAAAAAAATGTTAAACCAGATTCCAAATTTCAGTTCATTGCCCAGTATGGTCGCCAAAAATGTTAACGCTTGAATCTATTAGGACCGAAAGGAAAACCTTAGGAGGATAAAAATCCCCCTGCATTTTTATAGAGGTGGTACTCCTCTTTACTTTAAGATTTTCTTGGGACTTTAGATATTTAGAATATGTGATTGTGTGGAAGTCCATCATGGTAATAAAAGAGATATAAAGATTGCAAGAAAAATAACAAGAAAGGAAATGTTTTTTGTTTTATTTTTAAGAAATTTCCTGAGAAAGGACCAAGAACCACACACTTTATACATTTAAAAATGATAGACAAAATTTCCTCACATCCATCATAGTTAAACTTAAAGATTTTTTATCACATAAAATAAAAAGAAGATGGTATGCATGCATAAGAGAACTTTAACAGAGTGGAAACATCAGCAACTCAAATAAAGATAATGATAGACCAATCTAAAATACTTTATACTCAAAACTCAAAGTTACAAAGAACATTCAAAATTGATCTCGAAATAGATCTCTTGAAATTTCTCAAAAAATATATAGTCTTTTACAAAGCCTTGGAATTTAAATGTGTTTGTCCTTAAGACTGGGATTGGGGATCCCGTGGACAATAAAGAAAATATAAATAAGAAATAAGATTGTATAAGGAGGATGGTGGGAAATAGTAGAACAACAAGACCTCGAAATAAGACAAGGATAAGTTATCAGACTTTGGTTAAACCTTTCTAGTGAAAGAAACAAAGTAATTGGATGAAAGAATTGATAAAGAAAGAAAGATGTGATCAGCATACACATATTATAATGGTCTCCCATGTCTTCACATGCTTGTTGCTATCCTTTTATTGTCTTAATTAATAGTTACAAGAATTGTCTCAAGTGTTTATTTCCCCTCGTTAGTCAATTTCTTGATTTCTTTCTTGAACCATTCTTCAATATAGTTTTTCATTGGTGCGACATTTATCTCATGCTAGATATTAATGTTAAATAGTTCACCTTCCAAGTATATTAAATCAAGGGAAATACCATGTAATGCTTCTTCAATATCTTGATTCTTCATGAAGTAGTCCACTAGCCAATTTTCCATGTCATATTCATTATATTCGAGTATACCATAAAACTTTTCAATTGATAACCCTTTAAAAATCTCCACTTGTTCGTCAAATTGTTGATTTTTTAGGAACATTGAATTGAGAATTAGTTTAGGGTATTTTACTTCGTTAGTACCTCCTTCTAGGTATATCTCGGTGAGCCTCTTGAACATTTCTTCACTTTTCAGTATGGATTCATTGCATGTTTGGACAATATTATTCATTTTTTTAATATTTTCCTTCCAGCAAGCATTCAACTATTTTATCTGAATTGGGGAGGGTAGATCCTCCTCTCTTATTATTAGTTCCATCATGATAGAGACTTTGGTTCCAAAGGGTAATACAACATCAATGTAGAAAACTTGATCATTCTTCAGATCATATTGCAAATATTCATCGAAGGCATGTGCCCTCGAGCCAAAAGAAACAATATTTTTCGAAACCTCCCATGCCTCTGTGATCAACACCATTCTTTTCTTGATATTTATTTCTACATAACTCTAGGATGATGTGAGTAGGATTGAATATCCTTTCAATTTAACATTAGGTTTGGTGGGTCTGACTATTGACAAAGGACTGGAAAGAAGTGGAAGAGGCATTAAGGAGTCTTCCAACTCCCTGATCCTTTCTTTCAATTTAGTGTTTTCTACCTCCAGACCACCAATGGAATCATCAAGAGAATCCCCAGTTTCTCTGTGAATTTTAGAAATTTGGGACGACTGCATATCCTTTAGGTCAACCTCTGAACGAGATTTTCCTTTCTTATTTTTCATATCACCTTTTTCAATAATCAATTTATTGGATTCCTTGTCAAAAACAACGCTTTTGAAAGAGAATGACTCTTCTTCAATGAAGGTCTCATTCTCAATGATCTCTAATGATGAATTTTGTTGGGATATATTTCTTGGCTGATCAATTGTGGGAAAATGTTTCTCAATATCCACCTCAAGCTCCATGTCTTCAAGAGAGAATCTATTGATGTCATTTTCTATGAATTTTTCTTCTCCTTAGTGCACAACATTCTTCCTCTCTTTTCTCAGAGGGAGCTTGTGTGAGATCTCAATTTTTTCGGAGGGGGGATTCTTATCTCCTATGTTTCTTGAACCATTGTTGGTAATTTTCCTAGTTGGGTGGGTCGTTGGAGCATTTCCCCGAGATGTGGTAGTTTTAAGAGTAATAACTGGAGACTGGGCACTCTTCTCACTGGGACCTTTTCCTTTTTTCTTGTTAAACTCGTCAGTACTAAGTATCGTTTCCAAGTCACCATCATTGTGTGCAGGAGTTCCTAGTTTGTTATCTTCTTCTTCTTCATTCAAAATGGTATGAATGAATGAGTTGTTGAATCCTATTGACAATATATGTTCAACGAATATTTTGTTAGGGTCAAACCCCTTTATATTTTCAACATACTTCAGATTTACATTACTCAAGTGATTCAAAAAATCATTGATTTTATTTATGTTCATGAATATAAAGTCTCGAATTTTCCACCACAAGGGGATGAATTGTTTTTTCCATTTTTCATGGAAAAGGTGCAGCTAGAAGTTGTATTGCCTTGCCACTTTCGTAACAAACAATTTATCAGATACATTGTGTGGAAGGAAAGAGGGATTTTATTTAAAACATAAGATCTTGATGACATTGTTAGTTTCCATCTGTTCTATCATTCCCTTTTTCTCCAAGAATTTATTTTCCTGGTCAGATATCATGTGGGAGTATTTTTAACAAACAACAGTCCTTTGAAAATTGAAATGAAATCATTGTAAACTTTGTTAAAATGTAGAGAAGTATTGTGTCTCCACAATGCTTGATACCAAAAGGTTACTGGATCATTTTCATAGTTCACCCTCTTGCACATAGTCAATTTTGTTAATTGATAGCAATTCACTATCGTAAATACCAAATAGGAAGCCATAAATAATTTCTTGTCCCTTTTGTAATGTGATAATTGGGAGGGGATTTCAATGGAAATCAATTTTCCCTAGTCGAAAATAGCTTTCTCTTTAACTGTAAAATATAAAATATGAAGAATCATGTGAGAAATGGTTGCGGTGCTTTCATAACCTATCATCCTAGTAAAAAACCAAGAGGTTTCCCAAAATGGGTTTTTAAAAGAGTCGACATGAATCATGGTTATGTCTTCTGGAATAGTCGTAGGATTCTCTAAGAAATCAAGCAAGAGATCTAGGCCATTATCATGATTTTTCAGAAAATATCTGCAATCCTCTCCTTTGAAGGTAAGTGTTGTCTTGGGGAGCTTCAACATCTTATGAAACACTTGTGGTGAAATAGAGATGGGGGAGTGATATTGGAGTTGTATAATTCGTTGAATCAATACGTACTTATCAATGCACCATGCAACCAATTCTTTGCAGTTGAATACCTTAGGGACACACCCCACGTGAGAAATTTTGGATGTCCAGATTACGTCCTTCTATGTAGGAGGAGATGAGTAATATGAATATGCTATGGACCACTGAAAGTTTTGGTCTTACGACCAAAACTATTCAAAGTATCCCCATAGAACTCTTGTCTAGTTGTTGTTACCATAGGTTGACAAGAGTGTTCTTTCAAATGGATAATAAATTAAAATGAATCCTTTTGGAGATATAACAATAATATTACCCTTGGAAAATCGTTCTTTAATTCAATTTAATGAAAAATCTTCTCGAGCCTTTCACTTATTAATGATGATATTTACGAAGCCTGCATGATCATTTATTATCATTAAAACATACTAAATGCATATTGGGAAAAGCATGAAGATGAGAGGGACGAATAAGAGTAATTTTAATTTGGGGCCTTTTGGTGAACCTGCAAACCTGGGAACTCACGAACCTATGGTTTCAAATGATCAAAAATAGGATAAGTGTTACATAGTAGTCGGTCAGACTTGGACACAAGAGAAATGTAATACTTAGGGGCTCGATATCCAGAAAATTTTGACGGTAATAATGTAGATCATAGGCCTTTAGGTGAGAAATGGAGATAAAAAAACTTGGAAGATGAAATCTTGAACCCGTGAACCCACAGTTGTGAACCCACGGTTGCAACAATGGTTAATTATATTATAACAAGGAGTTAAGTCGAATCATGATATAGGAACATGGATGGAGGTGAAGACTCGTGATTCTGCCAACCCACGAACCCAGGAACCTGTCCAGTTTTTGAAATGTGACTACGTATAGTAACTAGAAAGGGAAAAGAGAAGGGAAAAAATAAAAGGGGAATGAGGGTAGGTATAGAAGAGGGAAAAGAAATGGAAAAAAAAAGTTGGAAAAATAGAAAAGGGAGGAAAAATTGGGAAGAGGGAAATGATCTCAACACATCATTGCTTTGTTGCTTTGTTAATAACCATGGAAGGTTATTTTTGTCTCCATCTCTATTTTATCAGATCACACTTTGCATTGCATGATTGTCTTCCTGAATGTCATTACAAATTTTGACAATTTTTTCTTTATCCCTCCTGCCATCTATTATTCACCATAATATTTTTGTCACATTCTTCCAGATATGCATTTTATCAAACAAATGAACTATTTTGAGCTCCTCATAGTAAGGAAACCTCATGAATTGAGTGGGATAAGATTTCATTCCTCGTGGAAGCCAATTATTACTACCTTCACGACAACGAAATTGATGAACCATAAAAAAAATCAGAACACTATTTATCAAATACGGTAAAATAAATTGAATAATTAAAATAAAATTTAAAAACATGATTCCATTTATGATACATAAACAAAATGTGTACCTCGAGGATTAATTCTGTCATATGCCAACTTCCATAGGCGAGGTGTCATTCTTTGTGGTTTTATTCTAGTCTCTTGTTCCCCATTGAAAATATATTTTCTAGTAGTATGATACTTATGGTTCTTAGAGAAGAAGTGTCTATACTCATCAAACACCTCCTTTTCTAAATTTGTTGACCAATGATATTTCATCTTAGGACCACAAACTAGACATGCAAATTTAACCTTTGTTTGAAGACCTACAACAGATGTTTTAATGTGAATTAATATACGAAAGGATTATTTAAACAACATGCATGATATATTAAATTAATTATATACTATTCAAGCATGCAATACAAAATGTTACATACCACAAAAATGTGTTAGTCTCGAGGCATCATGAATTGTCCATAAAATTATTCCACGATATTGAAATATATTCTGCCCAATTGGTTTACATATGTCATACATAGTAATGCCCTCCCATAACTTTAGTAGCTCATTAATAAGAGGATCGATATACACATTCATATATTTAACTTGGTAATTTCCTAATTGTTTGAAATTACACGAAATTACTACCATGGTATGTTTCTATACGTAAATAAATAAATAAAATATATTATGAAAAAAACGAGACAAATGAAAAATTTACATTCGAAAAAATAATGCAAACAAATACTTGGAACAATCATTGTCAACATTATGTGCTCCATATTTATTGAAATACAAGGAGGAATGTTATTGTTGATAACAAAAATAGGCCACACTGAGTAAACAAATCGAAGCTCTTCAAATGGATTAACATCATCGGTTTCCAATGAAAACCTAGCATTACGAGGTTCATCTGTAAAGTATAGCATTTTACAACAATTTCCCTAAATGCATAACCATCTGTAGGCATTCGAAGAATTCCATATTCAATTCTCTTTGGTGCATGGTAATCCATAAAATGTGTTATAATTTGGCACCTAAACAGTCATTGAAAACGTGGAATTATGGGAATATGTCGAAGAACCTTTCGAGGCGCCATTTTTGTTACTTGATCGACTCGATATCTAGTGATACCACATACTGGGCATTTTGTTTTCAAGGCATGTTGTCCATAATATATAATATGATCATCAGGACATGCATCTATACTTTGACACTCCATTCCAATGTCTTTCATAATGGCATGTAAATATCGATATCTGCGAGGTAAAATATTTTACAAGGGTAACAAAAATTCACCTAACAATCTAAAACATCAAAAAATAACTAGTTAATGTAAAGAATAGTAATTGTAAATATTGCATTTTTATTTTACACATTAATTAACACTAGAAAAAGGGGAAAAAGTCAACCTTTATGTAGATGTGATGAAACATATTACATACCTTAGGATCTATGTCATACAAGTGTTTGACAAATGATTCATAACCTTTAATTTCACCAGCATCAATGTAGTGGTGAGAAGATTTGTTCTGGACCCTTTATAAAGTCATTTATTTTCCTTTTCAAACAGAGGTTCCTCATAAATACCATCACTATTGTCCCCGTGATCCTCATCTGGAAGACTGAATAAGTCTTGGATCATTTTATTTGTCCTATCATATTGAACTATGTTATTATTTTCATCTACTTCCATGGGATCATTAACTTGATCTTCATTATCCACTTCATGTTCCTCATATTGTACAACATCATTTATGCTACTACTTGGTGATTTCTACACAAACTTAGGGGGCAACTCTAACTTTATAATTAGAAACAATCATGAAAAATTAGTGCATGTATAAAACAGTATAAAAGTTTGAGAATACAATGAATATTAAAATAGATAATGAA
>ML778127.1:453474-465841 GCA_009831015.1 Picea engelmannii | reverse complement strand
AAGAACAGATAACAATGTCTATGTTTTAAAAGAAGAAGAACAAGAAGAATGCAACTTAAGCAAGTATGATGAAAGTTGGTTGTGGCATAAGAGACTTGGTCATCTAAATTTTGATCACATAATCAAACTCAAAAACAATGGGGAAGTAAAAGATCTTCCGAAGATATCAAAGCCTTATGACTCAGTCTGTAAGCCTTGTTAGATAGGAAAGCTTACTCGCACTCAATTCAAATTAAAAACCTTTCCGTCAACAGAAAAACCTCTCCAGTTAGTACACATGGATCTATGTGGACCATCAAGGAAAGAAGGCACAGGAAAAGAAAATTACTTTATGTTGATTATTGATGATTATTCTAGACTAACTTGGGTAGCCTTTTTGAAAGAAAAATCTGAAGCACTTGAAAAGTTCAAAGTGTTTAAGGCTTTGACTGAGAATCAAACAGGAAAAATGTTAAAGGCAGTAAGGTCTAATAGAGGAGGAGAGTTCAGTTCTGGAAACTTCAAAGAATTCTGTGATAAAAATGGGATCAAAAGAGAGTACACAATTCCAAGGACTCCACAGCAAAACGGAGTTGTTGAGAGGCAAAATAGATCAGTACAACAAATGGAAAGATCCATGATGAATGAAAAGAACATACCTCAGACATATTGGGTGGAAGCATTGAAGAAAACGCGTGCAGCAAGAATTTACACAGAAGAAGGAAGATAGAGATCCAGTGACCGATGGATCCCATTCAAATTTCCCGAAAGGCTGACAACCGTCAGATCTGCAGAAGCTACGTAGAGGTTAAGCGCAGGGGTTAAGTTCTACTATGCAGAGGAGAAATCCCGGACAAGTCATCGGGATATTGGAGAAAGAATCTGAGCCATAGGATCTGAGAAGAAAACCCGACAGTCGTCGGATCTGTAAGAGTCGTGCAGGGGTTAAGCCCTACTGTGCAGTGATCTCCGTAGGGACACGCGTCAGACATCCAGAGGAGAGTAAGAGGACAGGTGGCATCGGAGAATCGGGAATCAGAGTTTCACAAGTCCCGTGTTTAATTACAACAGAAACCCCGATTTCGCGATATGCGATTTTGCGATTCAATCTCAGCCATTGAATCAAGAATGAGATCTGGACCGTTGATTTTCTTCATCGGAGAATCGGGGATCGGGATTTTATAATGTCCAATCCACTTGACATAGAAAACCCCGAAATCATGATATGCGATTTCACGATTTGATCGCAGCCGTTAAAGAAAGCTTGAGAGATGGACCATTGATCTTTCTCATCGGAGAATCGGGAATCGGAGTTTCACGAGTCTCATGAACAATGACAATGAAAACCCCAAAATCGCGATATGCGATTTCGCGATGTAATCACAGCCGTTGGATAAGAATGAGATCTGGACCGTTGATCTCCGTCATCGGAGAATCGGCGATCGGGAATTCTATAGACATGTGTATGATGACATCTAAAATGTCGAAACCCCGATGAGAGGTTTGACTGAGGTCATGTGTTGACGGTCTTATGGGCCAAGGGCTATAGCCAGCAGGGCTAGCACGTGGAAAGGGGCACATCGGTAATCGGGGATTGGAGAGGTGAGAAACTCTCGACATCAGGAAGTGCAAAACCCCGAAACCCCGACGAGAGGTATGGTGACAGTCACGGGTAACGGTCACATGGACCAGGGCTCAGCCAGGAGGGCTGAAGCACATCGCGAATCGGGAAATCGCAACTCCCGTGGACATAAACATTATGTCATCGAAAGTGCCGAAATCGCGATGAGTAAAATCCTGATGGGATCTGAACCGCTGGATCAAGTATTGATCGGAGGGTTGTTGTTCTTCCTCAAAGTTTAAACGCTTCAGTTATAAATCCGTTAAGTGAAACAGACTCATCATGACGAATTAGTTAGTGTTTCAGTTGCCAAGACAGATGTCCTTGGATTTGCGATTGGAAGGGGAAGTGGAATCGTTAAGGAATGGTGTATAAAAGAGAATGAGGGAGACTGAATTGGGTTGGCTGTTCAGAATGGAAAAAGAACGAAACAGTTAGAAAGGAGAAAGGAGAAGATGCTGAACATGAAATTTAATGACAGGCAGAGCAGAAGAAGATCTGAATGACAGAATAATATGATGCAGACCAAACCTGTTGAAGAAGAGAAAATTGCAGAACAGTGAACAAAAGACCAGATTTATAGAACCAAGAAAGATTGGTAAGAACTGATTTATCTGTAAAGTTGAATGTGTATTTAACCATTAATATTTGAGGGTGCTTGGGAGGTGCTTGGGAGGACTGTTGTCCTCAGAGGTTCAAGTGGGTGCTTGAACACAGGGATTTGTAGCTTCCATCTAGTTGCAGCCAGAGAAACTAGGGTGGCAGGGAGGTGCTAGGGAGAACAGGTGTTCTCTGTTATGCAGGTTGGAGCCTGTGTAACTGGAAGTTGGTGCTTCCATCCAGTTGGTGCTGGAACATTCAAGAAGTTGGTGCTTCCACCTAGTTGGTGCTGGAATACTCAGGGAGTTGGTGCTTCCTTCTAGTGGGTGCTAGAGAAACCAGAGAGTTGGAGCTCTCAAACAAGTTGCAGCTTGTAAAACAGAGGTAGCAGCCTCACATTGAGTTGGTGCTCAATTGTAAATGATGTACAGAACTGAAAAAGACTGCCTATCATTTCAAAGAAGAAGAGGTTTTCTCCCTTTATGGGTTTCCTCATGAAAATCTGTCTCTGTGTGTATTTTATGTGTGACTGATGATCTTTACTCTTACTGTCCATATGATGTATGTTGCTCGATGACACATGAAGAAATATTAATAATTGTTAAGAAGGTATAAAATTGTTTAAGCTTATAAACAACTGATTCACCCCCCCTCTCAGTTGTTTTAGTATTTCCAACACCCAATTCATCCTCCTAATGATAATGCTTCATTAAGTGAACACATTTATATGTTTAATCGTGTATATTTGAGAACTCGAACTAAGACATATGACACACCCCTAGGAAAAACCAATAAGGAAAGCATAACTAATGGAATTGTGACTGATCCACCTTCCACTTCAATTACCCCTCTATCTATACCTCTCTATATAGAGAAACCTAATTTTGACTCTATCATACGCCCGCCCAAGTGTACAATCTAAAAGACAAACTTTAATCCTAACTCTCATGCTACCCAAGACTACAACATTGTTGAATATTTAGCCCAAGCACCTTGTGCGATGTCTGTTGTTGAAGTTATGCAACATGCCCCTAGTCAACGTAGAACTCTATAGGTATCCATCGAAGCTATAGATCTCGATTCATTCAATAATATCACCTTTAACTTGGGCAATTATAAATCAAGAATCTCTCACCAACTTGTGTTCCAAATTGATGTTATTGTTCATAATCAACATATTCATCACACTATATTGGATAAGGGAGCATCAACATGTATCATGTCCTAAGCCTATTGGAAAGGCCTAAAATCATCTGGTCTTAATGAATCTCCAACCATGTTAAAATCATTTGATGGAAGACGTTTCAAACCTCATGGACTGTTACAGTCATTAGCCATCAACTGGGGAGAAAAACCATTTTCGTCGATGTAGAAATAGTCAAGCCTCCTCTAGATTATAACTTGTTTCTTGGAAGAAGTTGGTTTTATGCCATGATTGTTGTGGCCTCCTTGGTTTTTTTATGTGTTCAATTTCCTCATCAAGGAAAAATAGTGACCACCAATCAGTTAGATTACTGCACCCATAACACTCACACTCAAACAACCAACAATATTCAATTTTTGGGGGATTCAAAGATTACTTATGAAAGTGTAGGGGTCGGTTTACTGAACAATTCTTCACTCGTGGGAACTTTCAACACACTTATTCCTTGAACTATGAAACATATTGAAATAGTCAATATGATTTCAACTATGGTACATCAATCCCTTGAATTATCCGATCCATGGATCATACCCAACCTTTAGAATTGTATACACTAGGTGACACTATTCCACTTAGTCCCGCCAAGGCCGAATACAATGTCATTTAATTTACCTCTCCTTCACTTGAAGACCAACATCTGTTGGCATCTAATTCCTATTCGTTACCTTCCTAGTTAGATTCCCTATCCTCCACTTTTAATTACATCCTACGGATTTTTCCATCCAATGAATCCATTATGGAAATGCTTAATATCGAGGAGTCACCATGGGATGAAAACCACCATCGCTCATCCTTTCTTCCCATCTTGGATGAAATTGAAAAAGATATTTCATCTATCTTTCCCACCCATATTTTTTATGCTCCCCAATCTCCGATACTCACTCAAGATACAATCTCCGAGGGAATTTTGGGAAACATATCTCAAACCATCAATGTTGACATATCCACAAAAGAAGGTATTGTGGAAAACATACAATTAGGTGAGAACTGTTCAACTAAAGAGATTGAAACTTACACCACCTTGTTTAAATAATTCTACGACGTATTTTCCTGGAGCTATGAATAAATTCCAGGGATCGACCCTTCAATAATTGTGCATGAAATCAAAACTTACCTTGGAGTTAAACCTGTAAGACAAAACTTCACCCTATTCATCCCAAGAAAACTGTTGCAATCAAGGAAGAAGTAGAAAAGTTACTGAAATCTAGTTTTACTTATCTCATACCTTTGACCAAATGGGTTTCCAACATCATTCTGATTGCCAAGAAATAAGGGACAATTGATGTTTATATCGAATATAGGGATCTCAATCAGGCTTGTCCAAAAGACAATTACCCTATGCCCTTCATCAACCAAATTATTGACAATTGTGTTAGAAGCATCATTTTATCTTTTATGGATGGCTTTTCTAGCTATAACCAGATCGATATTTTACCTGTTGATCAACACAAAACAACCTTCATCTTCCCATGGGGGATTGTCTCATATCAAAAATTACCTTTTGGCCTTAAAAATGTTGGAGCCACTTTTCAACGGGATATGTTGTATGCTTTCCATGACATCAAACATATTGTTGAACCCTATCTCGATGAATTTATATCTCATTCGACTCGTCAACATGATCATATTGGTCATCTAAGAGAAATATTTCTTAGATGTAGGAATTACAACATATGTTTGAACCCCCATAAATGCATTTTTGTTGTTGAATCAGGGAGACTCCTCAGATTCGTAGTGTCCAAAGATGGGATTAGGGTGGATCCCTTAAAATTCAAAGCTATCCTTGATTTACCTCCTCCCAACAATATTACCCAACTTAAAATTTTGCAAGGGAAGGAACAATTTCAATTCCATTTTATCTGCAATTATGCCAAAATTACCAAAGGATTCATGAGATTACTACAAAAATATGCCCCTTTTATCTGGGATGCAATTTATCAACGCTCATTTGATGATCTCAAACATGATTTAATGAATACACCGTTGTTACATCCCCCCAACTATGCAAATGATTACATCCTTTATTTGATTGCCTTTGCTTCCACTATTTCCATGGTGTTAGTAGAAGAGGATGATGACAACAAAGAACATGTGATCTACTATTTAATAAGAGCCTTTCAGGTCTTGAAATCCATTATTCACATGTTGAAAAGTTGTCTTTGGAGGCAGTCATTACTATCCAAAGGTTTCAAAACTATATTTTACTTCACATTACCATGGTCATTATTGAATCAAACTCCATGTACCACATCTTGACTCGTCAAGTACTTGGGGGAAAATATTCCAAATGGATCGCCATTCTCCAAGAATTCGATCTCGAGTTTGCCAAATCCAAAGCAAAGAAATCGTTGGTATTTTCTGAATTAATTTGTGATATTCCCCATACTCATGAGGACACTAAGCTCGGTGATTCCCTTCCAAATGATTCATTGTTCCTCATTAGTATGTTTGATCTGTGGTATGGAGACATTCTTTTATATCTCCATACCCAACACTTCCAGCCATGTATTTCACGTTACGAGTGACATCATATTAGAAAACATTCGAAGTACTACCGTATTGTTGGTGAAACTTTGTATCATCGAGGTATTGACACTTTTATACAACTTTTCTTAACCCATGAGGAGGTTGAGCGAGTTTTAAATGATTGTCACCTTGGAGCTTCTTGCGATCATCTTTTTAGGATGGCTACAACCCAAAAAATATTATGTGCCAGTTACTTTTGGCATTCCATATTAGACTCCATTGAGGCCATTAAAAAATGCCCACCCTGTCAAATATTTCAGAAGAAATCATGTACCCACCCAAATCCACTCCATCCAATTGTCTCCATCAACCCCTTTGAAAAATGGGGTATTGATTTCATGCAATGTAAGCCTACCTCAGTCAAGGGACATGGTTATATTATTGTCACAATCGATTATTTCACTAAATGGGCTAAGGATATGCCTACATTTCTTAACGATGGACGAACTATAGAAATTTTCATGTTCAATCACATCATCACTCGCTTTGGAGTCCCAAAAGAAATTGCAATTGATCACGGATCCCATTTCCAAAACTAGATGATGGGTGAATTGCGTACCAAGTTGGATTTTCATCATGAAAATTCATCCCCTTACTATCCTCAATCCAATGGAAAATTTGAATCCATCAACAAAGTCCTGAAGACCATTCTTCAATGCATGGTAGGGGTGAACAAAACCTCTTGGCATTTTCAACTCTTCTCAACACTCTGGGTCTATCGAAATTCAATTATAACTGCCACTAGATTCACACCCTTCCAGTTGGTATATGGGTTGGAAGTGGTATTGTTGATTGAATGCAAGATTCCATCCCTGAAACTCACCGTAGATATTCTACCCCATACTTCCGTCGAAGAAGAATTATTTCCATATCTAACAAAGTTGGATGAAACCTGTTGTGATGCTACTCTCCTTAATGATACATATAAAAAATGCATCAAAAATCAATACGATAATTCTATTCTACCTCGCGCTTTCACACAAGGAGATTTGGTCATGGTCTATGACCAAGATCATGACAAACTTGGTGCAACTAAGTTAGAACCTATGTGGCATGGGTCATACATCGTGAAGCGTGTTCTACAAAGAGGCTCCTACGAGTTAGTTGATTATGATGTATTATCTATCGGTGAGTCTCAAAATGGGTTTTACCTAAAAAATTACTATGCATAGAATATCTCACATGTGTGCTTTGTACATTATTGCACTATATGTTTTTGGTTTGGTGTGTCTTTACTTTTGTGTGCGCGAGTTTTACCCCATTTTTTAAGATACTTATATTTTTCTTTGTGCTTGAATGTGCAGATGTCAACATCCTTTCCTATTATTTCGTATTTTTGGATGGTGCTAGTCGACATACCCAGAACATAGCTTATCTAGCTTGGGTCATATACCACTCTGGTAAGTTAGTGAGTTCGGGAGGAATTTGTCTCAAATATGAAACCAATAATGTTGCATAATATCATGTCATAATTGGACTTTTAACTAAAGCTTCTTCTTTAGGTATATCGCAATTGATTATCAACCTTTATTCTCAACTCATGGTCCATCAACTTAACTATGATTACACTGTTCGTAATCTAGTTTTGTTGCGTCTCTATCTAAGAGTTCGTCGTCTCGAGAGATCTTTTGACTTCATAGAATATAGACATGTATCGAGAGAAATTAATAAGATTACAAATTCATTAGAAAATTATATATTGGATTGGCACATTACACATAGATAATCATTCAAAACATAAATCATGAAAATCAAAACAACAAATCATTTAAAAACATAAGTATCCATGTATATAGAGTAGCAAAAGCGTGTCAAAATACATCATCCAAAAAGTACATAGAAGGGAAAAAATGTGGGCCATTATGCCCATTACATCATCATAAGAGACTATTATGACATGAGATTATACTTGTCTTCCTGTACAACATTGTTCTCAACATATCACATAACCTCTCTGGCCATTCATCGTAGCAGGTGACTGAGGAATTCTGACACTCTGAATGTGTGCCTCTGAAGGTGAAAAGGTACATCTTGTATCCTCATAGAGGGAAAACCCATGGTCAATCCATGGAGGTTCCTCTCTACCTCAAAGAGTCATCCTACTATGACACCATCCTTCATTGTTGCATGAACATCATCACAACGTATGGATGATGACATCCCCACCAGACGTGACATACCTATGTATGCATGATGAAAAAAATTGATTTATATCCCTCATTGTACAACAACAAAAATACATATATATATAAATAAAAAACAATGTTGCAAGGTCATGATATTTTGTATTTTACCTGACGCATTCCATTGTGCCCCTTCAGGGAGAACCAAGTCCGCATTTCCCTTCAAATCAACCCCAACATAAGGGTAATCATCTATCACCACTATCTTCCTTCTCCACCATGTGAAGAATTCAATAGTAAAATGAAAGGACGAGGGATCATTCCCCAATTGAGGCAAGAGGCTCGTCCATATCTCCATCTAGGGCTCATATGTAGGGCACACTATCAATGAAACCCATGGTTTCATTTCTGGTACTTGATCCAAAAAGAACGACACCAAGAAATATCCATATCCAAATTTCTTCTACCTACCCATTCTTCACTTAGAGATTTTCTCTTTGATATTTCTCAGAAACCCTGCACACCAATTAAAGATCATGGGTTCAAGACACTAAACAACATATGCTATCTGTAATTTGGAAGAAATATGGGAACCAGTGATTCCTTCAAGTTTAGTGATGGAAAAAGGGATAGATCGAAGAGGAATATCTCTCACGTCTTTGATGATGATTCTTCCCCTTACTAAGCTAGATCTCGACACACAATATTGAGAAACATATACATCTGTTGGAAATGGCATGGACCAATGTCCAGATAAAATTATGGGTGCTCCCATCTTCGAGAGGCCCATGAGGAAGTACACATCTTCAATATTGATCTCAAGCATATGAGATCCCACTCAAAATTATTTCTCATCACTATCCCACAATCCAATCAAATACTCAAGCAAAAGGACTCCCTTCCTCATGTTCTGTAGCTTGAAATATTTCAACAATCTGGAGTTCTGAAGACCCGCCCTCGCTTGAGGGTCTTGTAAAGAAGACATATCATCAAATTCATTCTCTCTTTCTTTCCATTCGATCATTTTTCACATGGAAACCTTCAAATCAATAAGAAATCACATTAGCCAATGTTTCAAAAAGGGAAATTCCTTTTTCATAGTTGAAAAAACTAAACTAAAATAAAATTGTGCACCCAACACGCCCTTGAAGACAAAATCATAACACTAACTCTCCCCTAAAGGGGAAACTATGGCATTGCGATCTCAACTCGCACCCCCCCACCCCACCCCCAATTACCTAAGGGAGTGTCGATCTAGTTCGACACTTTAGGGATTTCTAGAAGGCCCAAACCCATTAAATAAGAACTAAAAATTAAAAATAAAGCATGAAAAATGATGGGAGGGATCAGAATACTAACCTAGTCCTGACGAAAATGAAAATGATTGCCCGTATCTCCCACAATCGATGCTAGAAGAATCACTCCAAAAGGGGGAAAACTCAACAGAAAAGGGAAAATTGCAAAGTGAAAGGTGAAAATGAATTGGTTTTTACCCTAATTTGACTTTTTACCATTTCTAAATTTAAGTCATTTAACCCCTTTCAATATCAGTAATATTTATTTTTTGAGTTTTTCCAATTATCGTTGATTTTTAAAGGAACTGCTCACATTTTTTCCCAGAATGATTTGTTTACGCATGTATATATGGAGCATAATATTTTTTATGAAATTATAACCCTATAGAGAAAACTCCGTCGTACTTTGAGCTCATTAAAATATGAAGAGTCATTTGTTGGCCGGTAGTTTACCTCTTTTTCGATCCCAATAGACTAACTACGAAAAATGGACACTCTAGTCAATCTCAACTAGAAGATTTCTCTGTCGTATTATTTTATACTTTTTCATACCTCAGAGACTAAAATTATGAAAAAGGACAACCTAGGAGTTTTCTTTAAGTTATTTTCAAACTCCCTAAACATGAAAACAAACCGAGTATTCCTTCTCTGAACTTGCAAAACTACACATTGAAGGGCCCATCTAGGAATGAACCCTTACTTCTTCCAGTTTGTTAAATAAAGGAAGAGGAACTTACCAAAGTTGAGTTATAGCGAGCATGTGTTACCCTCCTCGAGCTCATTAAACGAAAAAGAGGTACTCATCTATCTGGATGGGGGGGAAATTGAAGGCAGTGGGTCAATTTTCTTGAGATGTTTTAAGGCATCTCTTATGGTCACCCTTGAACATGACACTTCTTTTCAACTCACCATACACTTGGATAATTATTTTCCTCTGCACTGAACCAATCCTGTGAGTTTTTCTACTCCATTGGCCCATCTAAAGAATGCCCCAACACTTGCCGCATTATGTTTTGGTCCACTTTGAGTCTATGTTTCCAAGTCTTATGTCGTGCCTCAGTGTTCAATGGAAGTCTTCACCTCAAAGGTCAGCCATATACAATATTACTAGTTCCTATACCTTTGTCATTCCATTTTTATCTACTATATCTTTTCACTTTTCGATGACAAGTTTTGTGTCAATTGATGGGGGATACATCAATTCCCTCCTTCGACTAGTCTTTTCCTATCAACCTCAACAAATTATTTGGGAAATAGGATTAGGAACACATTAGTACCTTGGGACCTAGATTCTTCAATGGCATTCCTCCTCACATTCAAAAGTGGGTATACATCAATAACCCCTGACAAATTGATTCCACAAATGTTCGACTTCAACTCATTATTCACATTCGTTGGATTGTACTTTAAGTACCTTGAGAGTCATCGACATCAATAGTGATTTATCTCGCACTTGTTAATGGTCTACCTCAATGGTCAGCAATCAAGTTGTTTCTTCCCTATTCGACATCAAAGCATCTATTCACATGGGCGTAATCATATTGTTATAGGATTGAGATGAAGACCCTAGGTTGAGTATTCATCTGCATATACACTTTACCCAGGTTGTGATGGAGATTATTTGACTAATATATATGTTTTAACATAGATCCACTTTGTATTGGTCTATGGCTATGTTCTTATCACATTGTAGCTCCAATGTGTATTCTTTCATGGCTACAATCAAGTCAATTCATAGAGAGATGGATCCACATTGTATCTTTGGTGGCCATCTCCTTAGTCAATATCATCATGGATCTGTAATGTATTTATTGGCGGTCCTGGCTTGAGTCACTTGTATTCTGATCATAAGTATTCCTTCCTTGAGGATGGAACATATATTAACATTATTTTATGCTTGTCTACAACTTCTAGTAGGGTCTCCAACTCCATACCCTTTCTTCAAAGACTCTACAAAATGTTTCGGCCATCAACATTCCTCTTATGGCTTCACACTTTTGGGGGAAATCTGTTACACATCAAAATCCCTCACTTTGATAGTGTCGTAAGTGTTGCAAGTATTGCACTTTTATTATCATAAGTGTCGTAAGTGTCGCATTCACTTTTCCTAAGTGTCACATCTCGAACAACACAATAAAAACATTTGCTACAACCCCTAAAACATGTTATAGGAAAAAGAACCATCATCTGACAGTCGAAACAAGTATTTTACCTAGGGAATTGTACATCTTATTGCAATTTTGGAAGATCAACGCTTCCCTGCTCATACATAGGGAGAACTATCTCTCCTTGACCATGTTAAAGGGGCTCTACAATGCTATGTTGTCCACTTTAAGGGAGCGTTGTGTTGGTTGAGGGAATCTTGGAAGAAATCCCACTTTCCTCTAAGGACAACTATGGATGGGTTGGGTTAGTTTGGCTCGCATCTCAGTCCATGGATGCATCTAGGGAATACATCACAAAAAATGGAGCCATATCCTCAACCAATTCCAAATATACTCAAGGTGGTTGAGCCTCTAAAATCATGTAAATGGAGCATTTCCATGGTGAAAAGGAGGAGAAATCAATAAAGCGTTGTTATTTTGATTGTGGATCTTTTGATCAAGGGTTGGACAAGGAGGACTTGGAGATGTTGTTGCAACATCATTTGAAGATTGTAAGTTTTCCCTTATAAGTTCTCATTAATATACTTGTCTTATTTCCTTCAAGTGTGTGTTTACATGTGCTTTTCTATGGTTGTCTTAATCTGCATAGATAAATTGATTTTGTCTAATTCATTAGAGTAGATGATAGTTTCTTGTTTCTTGTTATCCATTGCAGGTACTGACTGGAGCTCGTGTATTGGAGCAGCTTGGAAAAACGTTATAAACGAGGTACATCATACTTCATCTCATTCTTTTTTTTTTTATGGAAAAAATGAATCTATAGGAACGGTAGTGTCCATATGTAATTTTTTGTCTTGGTATAGGGGTCTCTAATCCAAGGAAAAGTTCACCTGTTCACAGGGGAATATTTCTGT
>ML778127.1:414781-443711 GCA_009831015.1 Picea engelmannii | reverse complement strand
TAAAGGGCGTGTATGTTGTCTTTGATCTGATGATGATCGGGTCTTGTGCTTGAATCTAACGGTCACTGAGTCATCTCCACAACCATAACTGTACTCGCACTCCATGCAGAGATTCAACGGTCCAGATGCAGTCTTTATCCAACGACTGTGATTACATCGTGAAATCGCATATCGCGATTTCGGGGTTTTCATTGTCATTGTTCATGAGACTCATGAAACTCTGATTCCCGATTCTCCGATGAGTAAAATCAACGGTCCATATCTCAAGCTTGCTTTAACGGCTATGATCAGATCGTGAAATCACATATCGTGATTTCGGGGTTTTCATTGTCATTGTTCATGAGACTCGTGAAACTCCGATTCCCGATTCTCCGATGAGAAAAATCAACGGTCCATATCTCAAGCTTGTTTTAACGGCTGCGATCATATCGTGAAATCGCATATCGCGATTTCGGGGTTTTCGTTGTCGAGTGAACTGGACATTTCAAAGTCTCGATCCCCGATTCTCCGATGGCTTATCTCTCTCGCAACTTCTACAGATCTGACGGCCCTCGTTCTTTCGGGAAATTTGAATGAGATCCTACGGTCACTGACTCTTCTCCTCCCGATTATTGCTACACTGCTATTCATTGCTATTCTCATCACTGCAACCAAAACTGTACTTGCCATCAATGACAAGTATACGCTATTTTGCTTTCTATTAACTGAAATTGCCAACAACTGGGACTCTCAAGTTTGGCTTTGGTGGAACATTATTTTCAACCAATTTAAGTCTAGTAATCTCATTCTACATTTGTCTAATTGTTCTTCTCATTTGAGCCATCTTTATCTTTTGTATTTTTTCCTGGGCATCTCCTAGATCATTTTTTACATTAGGGGTGAACCCCTGGAAGAATTCCTCCACCATTTGCTAAATTTTCAATACTTATTGAAGTAGATGGTCCTTGAGGTAATATGGATAGAGTACTCATTTGTCTTTGTACTTTTTCCAAGAATGATATTGGGATCAACACTGGTATCCAACATTGATTCTTCCATTTATGTTTCCTTTTGAATTGCTCCATGTAAATCATTTATTTATGAAGCTCTAATTTCATAATTCGCATTTGAAGGCATGGCATTTTTATATCATCCAAATATGACAGGATCATTTGGACATTGTTCTTATGGGATTTGATTTAAAGTCTTAAAGAATCACAAATTGAAATCTCTAATTATTTATCCTTTCTTGAGATGGATTTGAGTAAATTGAGTAAGAAAAGTATGATATGCAGTGGGGGGTGCATACATATTCAGGAGCGTATTTTTTAAATAATCAAATGATCCAATTGACTAAGCTGGGAGAGAAAGTTATCATTCATAAGTTCAAACTATTAAGGTTTGAAAAATGACTCTGACCATCACATCATCATGTTCACTCATATGTATATCATAAACACTTAGAAATTTATTCATGTGTCTCTTTGGATCCATGATTTCATCACGTGAAAGTACTGGTAAAAGTCCTTGAGGGAGGGTGGTTAATGTAGTTCTCCACATAGATTAAGTGGGATGGCCCTAGCCCTTCTTGTAATTCTTTGTCTATAGTTTCTTTCTTATTCATTTGGAAACCCAGTTTTTCTTCTCGATCCCCCATGATTAGGGTTTTACTTGTTTCTGATTTGGAACTTTCACCAAATTTATGAAGCTAAAGTTTCTTTCTCTTAATTCTTGTTAGTGGAACTTTATAAGGTTCTGATTTTTCTTGGATTCACAATTGTCTTCTTTGCCTCAATTTTGTCTCTCTTTCTTCCTCTCGAGAAAGGGTTTCCCAATATCTTTCACACTCTTCTCAACGTTTTGTTCTTGTTAACACCATATCATAGAGTTGATGCAGAATACTTCCTAGATTCTGAGTCCAAATTGTAATTGAGGTTGATTCAGTTCTAGTTGAGTCATTACAATTATTGGTCTGTGAAACCAACCTTTTGTTCTCCAAAATATGGTTTCTAAAAATGTTGATGTTCATATTGTTCAAAATCTCAACAATAACCTCACGAGGATAAACCCCCCTATGTTCTTAACAAGGTGGTTCTCCTATGTTATTTATTGAAATGAATTATGAAAATACAATTTAAATACAAAAATTGTATTCACAAATAAAGGTTCTCGAGAGAAGGACCAAGAACTTTTTTAAAACAAAAATATGATATATTTATAGTATTATACAGAAATAAAGAAAATATCATATAAGATTAAAATATTCTTCACATCCATCACTATATACACACAATTCGGTTATATCATAAGAAAAAATATATATAAGGCCACAATGCAAAGAACTTTAAATGAGTATCACACTTAAAATTGAAAGAGAATATGATAAACACACTCCAGAAATATCATATTTAGAAATTCCAAAGTCTGAGAAATTATTAAAGTTATGCCTTCAAATAGTTCTCTGGGGATTCAAAAGAAAAAAAAGAATTTTTCGTTTTACAATGAAAAGTAAAATTAAAATGAAAGTGCTCGTCCAAATAGACTGGGATGGGGCACCCGTGGACCTTTAAAATATATACTTGGACCTCAAATAAAAAGAGTAAAATGATTAGAAATCGTCTATGAGTTTTCAAAAAATGAAAATACACAACAAGATGATTTCTAAGCGAGAAGTATAGAAGATGAGGAATTATGAAAAATGATCGATTGAATTACAGTGATGGAATTTATCTTCTTCATTTGTTGGAAAGTATGTCTTTTATACTTTCCTTTGTTGGAACTACCTAACCGTTTGCAGCTTATACTTATTTATCCGATTCAACCAATTCTCAATATATTCTATCATTGGTGCCATTGTTATTTCTTTTCTCACTTTAATATCCAATAATGAATTTTCCATATCTTTAAAACCCATCGATATTTTATGGAATTTATCTTCAATATGATCATTTTTGTTCACTTAACAGACCAACTAACTCTCTACCTTTGTCTCTGAATATTCGGTTAGGTTGTTGAAACTTTTTGTTAATGCAATCTTTAATAAGTCTATATTTTCTTCCATTTGTTCCTTTGATGAGAGTATTGAATTCATAATTAAGTGTGGGTATTCCACATCTTTAGTTGAAATGACTAGTTCTAACTCAATCAACTTTAGATATAATTCACCCGTTTTTACACTTATGACATTACACTCAACTAACATATATTTTAAAATTTTGATTCTCTTGATCCAACATGCCTTTATTTCTTTTAAACTGATTTTTGAAGGAAAATCCTCTTCTTTTCTCGAGAATTCACTAAGACTCGAGACTCTTGCACAAAAAGTAGAAATAACCTTTTTGTAAAATTATTCATTGTTTTCAAGATCTATTTGAAGATATTGTCTGAAATATGTCATTCTCGAGCCTAAAGAGACAAAGTTGGTTGCTAACTCCCTAGTTTCAAGAATCAATGAAATTATATTTTGGATGTTTTAACTGACATATCCCTTTATAGAAACAAGCATAATTGATGTTTCTTTTAATTTTGAGCTTGATTTGGTCTTCATTCAAGAGTTCTCAAGGGTTGTATGGTGGTGATAGGACTAGCAAACAATGGTGGGGGAATTAAGGCATTTTCCAATTCTCTAACTCTATCTTTTATAATTTCATTTTCATTTTCTATATCTCCAATTGACATTTTTAAATCTTCTCATGTAGCCTCATGGAATTCTATGATCTTTGAGGGTGGAATCCCTTGAAATTCAAATTTTGAATTCCATTTTTCTTGAATTTTCTTATTTTTTGAATTGACCTTTTCGATGACTAAATTTCATGATTTTTTATTGAATGTGGCACGATGTAGGGTAAAAAATTATTCTTCAAATATGATTGCCTCTTGAGTAGCCAATTCTCTTGCAACTATCCTTCTTTCTTCTATTCTTTGTTCTTCATCTGTGAATTCTATTTCTTCCATGTTTACATCAAGTTCCATATCTTCCAGGACAATTTCATTTCCAGGTATGTCTTCACTTTCTCCCTCTTTATTTGTACCTATTTTCCTCTTGTTGGAAATTGGGATTTTGTGTGGCTTCTCAATATTTCACTTAGGAGGGTTTTTTTCTCCTCCATCATCAGAGTTATCAATTGAAAACTTTATTTTTTCTTGAACTGAATACTAAGGATTTCCTTTGGGTAAGCCACTTTTTTGAGAAAAAAATGGGGACCATGAGCTTTTCTCATTTACAACTATTCCTCATTGTTTGTGCTAATCATTTGTACTGATGATTGTCTCAATATATTATTGAAATGTTTCTACATGTAACCCTTGAGGGTTTTGACTGTCACCTTCTTCTTCTCCAAATAAGAATGTTTTGGAAAATGACATGTTATATCCTACTGATGTCATGTGTGTCATGAATGACAGATTAGGTTTGAAACTCTTGATTTCATTTGATTTTTTGAGATTGAATCAATCAAATTGAGATGAGAATTTCATTAAGATGTGCATTGCATTTTATAGTTATTTCCCCAATTTTCCATGGTAATGGGATGAACTTTGTTTTTCCTTTTCTTGTTAAAGGATCAAAAAATTTATATTGTTTACATATCATAACTATAAATATTTTATCAGAAACATATTATGGTATATATGAAGGTTTCTCATGCAAACAATAGAGTCTGATAACACTAAAATTTTCCATGGCTTAAAAACTTCCTTTCATGTCTAAGAAATAAGCAACTTCCAGGGATAACCTTGATGTATTGGGTCCATGCATTAGCCTTTTGAAAGATGAGGTAAAATCATTATTCACTTCATAGAAATTATATGAATATTTTTTTCCAAAGTGCGAGGTACCACATTTGCACAAGGTTGAATTTATAGTTAACCTTTTTAGACAAGGGTAGGCCATTGAACACATGACAATAGGTCATGAAGAAAATCAAATATGAGGACATGTCAAACTTTGTTTTCTTTCGAAAAACTCCCACCTGAAAAGATAATTCACTTGAAATAATTGTTTCTCGATCAAAGATGGTGTTCTCATGAATTGAGAAATACAATATATACAAAGAAATATTAGGAAAAGTGGTCGTAGATTCCTATCCAGTGATTTTGGAAAACAACCATGCCATTTATCAATACAGGTTCTTTAGTCTTCAAGAAAAATTATTGGGTCTTCAAGGTAGTCCTAAAGAAGTTTGAATCCTCCTTTCTTTGTCTTCAAGAATTCCTCATCTTCGGTGCTTTTGAAAATCATATTCAGCTCAAGGAGCTTTAACATCCTTTTAAAAATTGAGGGAGCTAAAGAGATGAGCGATTATCCTTGTAACTGAATAATTCTCCATTCCTTATCAAAATTGTCAATACACCATGAAATTAATTGTTTGAAATCATAAACATCTGGAACACAACCTACCGATGCAATTCTTGATGTCCAAATCCTGTTCGAATTCTTTTACAATGTAGAATAGTACATGTAGGCTAGTGACCATTGAAATATTTGTTCTTCTCATCCCAATAGATTGATTGTGTCTCCACAGAAATGTTCTTGTATTCTAGCCGACATTCTTAATGAACAATTTTTTCAAATTGGTATTATCGAAATACACTTTTTTTACTTTAACATGTTCTTGGGATCTTAATTCAAATATTTTAAATGTTAATTGGTATTGATATTTATGGAAAGTTGTCTCAATAAACCTGTCATTAATAAAAATATTATCACTTATACGAGTGGTAATCATTTATAAAAAGTATAAATTAATGCACATTGGGAAATGTGACATGACAGGATGTAAAGTGTCGTGGGGTAGTGGAAAATCGAAAGAGCGAACAAGAAGAAAAATGGACAAGCAAATGATCGAGGTAAGCGGGGTAATGGAAGGATCGGGACAACATGATGATAGAAGGATCAAGAGGGAAAATGTGATGGTGGAATGACAGATGAGAGGAACAATGGACAAGTGAAAAAATGGACAAGCGAGATAGAGGGCATGTGGGAATAGTTCTCTACACCTGCGAATTAATATCTAAAAAATTCTAAGTGTAGGTGCATAATGATGGTCGCATAAATTTAAGAAACAATATGCGGGTCATAGAATTTTGAGATAGCAACACAATATGTTAGGAACCCATGATGATATCAAAATTTTATAAGTATGGAAGAAAATTTGGACTGGACTATACAAGAAGAATTACATAGGATTTATCACACCTATAGGTCAACAGAAGCCAAGGCTATTCAATAGGTCCTCTCAGATTTCATGGAAGCCTCATGTACCACCATAAATCTCTCAAACTATCATTTTTTTTTCTTTAACATTGCCCTTGATGTACAAGCTCACATTTCCAAGATTCTTGATTACCAACACAACTCCCTTCTACCCAAATGTCTTGGCACACTTCTCATTGACAATGGGTTGCACAACTCTTCATGGGAGGAACTTCTTTTCAAAATGAACAATAAATTAGCCAAATAGTCCTTTAGAATGCTAAACATAGCTGGAATCATGTCCTTACTCAAGTCTATCCTTCAAGCAATGCCACTATACATAGACCTTTGGTGAAATTGGATCCCCAAAGAGAAATGGCAACCCCTCCCCCCTTAGCTAAATTGGGATTCCTTATAGAAGGACCTATCAAATAGGAAAATATGAATTCAAAATGAACAGGATAAACTTCGATGGGGATATACATCACTAGGATGATTCACCCTCAAGGAATCCTACCACCTCGCAACAGGATACCAAATCCTCCCCACTCAGGACCTATGGATCAAAATTTGGACCCAAAACGTATGGCCAAATTCTCCTCCCTCTTGCTTCTCTCCAAGGGTAAAATTATGACCTAGGAGAACCTAATCAAACATGGATTCTTTGGCCCCTCTTTCTTCCATCTACACTCACAAGATGAAGATACTATAGAACACCTTTTAAAATATTTCCTCTATACTGTTAGGACCATACAATGTACCTTTTTGCCCACACTTTTTGCCATCATTACACTCTTGTTTCACTCACATTTAAACTCATATTATCACTTTACCCTATCTTTCCAAAGGTATACAATGTCTCTTCTCTTTACAATATGTTTAATCTATTTTGCATATAATTTTACATTACTCTCGTACTTAACTATTGATCGGAAATGTATAAGTGTTGAAACAATTCGAACTGCAGATTAGAATTGAGGCCCGTTGCTGAAACAGTTAAAGCACGCAACCCCATGGTTGAAACAACAACTCACACAAAAGAAGTTGTTACATAGTCCGTGGTCAATGACGCTGAAACTCACACAGAAGAAGTTGTTACACAGTCTCTGGTCAACGATGCTGAAACGCACACAGAAGAAGCTATTACACAATCTATGGTCAACGATGATGAAAATCACATAGAAGAAGTTGTTACACAGACCATGGTCAACGATGTTGAAACAACAACATAATCTGTTACATTGACCACAACAGCCGCACCTCGAGCTAGCATGTCTGAGACCAAGTTGCCGAAACAGTTAGAACGCAAATCTCGTGGCTGAAACAGCCCGCGATTCGCGATGATGAAACAACATACAACAGTCGTAACAAGAAGACAAAGAAAGAAGCTGTTACTCCAGCCGCCACAGGAACACCTCACTCAGCACTTGTAATAGCATTATGTTGCGAGAGACTAGGGTATCCTATTCCAATTTAGAAATTCGATCCGACTAAGAATAGGACTGAGATATACACATGTAATTTGTTGATCAAATTGTATTGAAGGGATTCTCATCTTTAAATAAGAGGAAATCATCATTAGAGGGGGATCTTCGGTGTTAGCTAAGAAGGAATTTACAGAGAAGAACGTATTTCATTTCAGATTGTAATATGATACATTGACAGATGAATAAAAGATTGTTCTGAGCATTTCTCTCTAGTCCCTTTCGTTTCAGGGGAATCTTGTGAGAAGGGAGGGCCCACCTTATTCACAAGATTCATCCATTAGCTTTGTAGTGTGTTAGTATTATTTATGTCCATGCTTTGATTAAATTCTGTTTTTGCTGAAACACTACTTTGTTGAACTCTGTTTTGCTGAAACACTACTTTATGGAACTTTGTCTTGTTGTTACATTGTTTTCATATGATTCATGTTTGAGTAACTATTAATCATTCTAATTAGCAACCTTGCTTGGTGAATTTATGAAAGCTTGATAATCAGAGATAGGTGCTGAAGGTTCTTGTTTAGGAATTAGGGTCATGTTCTCTATTAAGAGTTAGTTAGTCTTCAACGTGTGTTAATTGTTTCATTCAAGCAAAGAGTTCATGAAGTGTGATGATCAGAAACAGGTGTTGAAGATTCCTGCTTGGGAATTAGGGTCCTGTTCTCTGGTTACAGAATAGTTGGCCTTTCCTGTTGCAACATCTTGTAGTTATTTTAATGTAATCCAGGATTCTTCAATTAATCAATTCTTTAACTTTGAGCTCTGCAATAGGTAAGTTACTTTCCTATAATTCAAGTTAGAACTTTAGTTTGTTCAAGGAAAAGTGTGATTAATATGTTTTTACTACAACTCTAGGTTTCTTTTGAGATTGAGCATATATAGTGCGTGTTTACCTTTGAAATAACAAACTTCCCTGGGTTGACAATTTATGTAGCACTTGATTGTTTAGTTAATAAGCAATTATAGTGACCACCATTTTGGCGCCGTTGCCGGGGAAGGTAATTGTAGATTTCAAAAGCACTTATGATTTTTCAGATACAAAGTTTGCATGACAGGACGCAGAGACCCCAAGGACACTGACCCTATAGGTGGCAGGGGCAGAGGAAGAGGAGGAAGAAAGACTTATATTGACGAGATTATATCAAATTCTGAATCTGTTGCTCAACGACCAAACCTTCGGAAACAAAAATCCCAGCCTTCATTTCAAGCCAAATTTGAAACGGGGAAATAAGTGTGGAGTCCTGATGCAGTTGAGAAACCAGCAGGAAACATTGAGGACAGATCAAGCGCAGTAGGGGAGCAGACAGAAGAAAACATGGATGAGTACAATGAAGAATTGCATCAGGAATAACAGGCAGGTCCTGAAGGAGAGGTAAATGATGAAAACTCTTTCTCCACATTAGGATTTCCTATTGGTGATATTCCTAGAGGGGTAGCCCCCATGAAGAATATTCCACTCTCAGCACTACCTAACTTTCATGGTTTGTCTTCAGAAGATCCTGATGAGTTCCTTTTTGAGTTTGATATATTATGCAGAAGTTATGATTACATTTCCAATGCTCAAAAATTAAAACTATTTCCAGCAACATTGAAAGGAAATGCACTAAGATGGTTCATGAGTCTTGGAGGCCATGTAATCACAACATGGGACCAAATGAAACAGAAATTCTTGAACAAATAGCAGGACTATTGTCGAACAAGAGAAAAAATGGAGGAACTATTTAAGATGATGCAGAAAGAGGATGAAAACCTGGAGGACTTTGTAGAAAGGCTACAGTATAATCTACAAAAATCCAGTCACCCCAATGTAAGTAAAGATATTCTTAAAACCATACTATTAAAAGGAGTAAGGGATGACTGTCTAGATATTCTGAATATGCTTGGAAAAGGGGACATATCTAAGGAATCATACAATGAAATTGTTACCCTATGTAAAAGATGTTCAAGAGGAGCTTCAAGAAATAGATCAAATAGCAGGGACACCACATTTTCAAGAGTCCAAAAATTAGCTAGTGGGGGAGCAACAAGAGCCGAAATAGGTAATTTACTTGAAGGTTTTAAAACTGAAATGTTAAGCTCTTTTGCCTCACAAATTGACACCCTGCAGATTCAAAAGAAGCAAGAAGAAGTAGAAGCAGCCCTGTCCATCTTTTGTTCTAAATGTAGAGACAAGCACCCATGAAGGGAATGTCCATTAGACAAAAAGCCAATCTACACCATCTGTGATAAAGATCATGAAACTCAACAATGTCCATCTTTACTAGGGATCAAGGCAGCATTACAACCAACTGATGAAGAAGCTGAAGCTGTCTATCTATTGACACAGAGAAGGGAATGGCAACCACGGGGACAAGGTATGAATCCTAACATGCCATTTACATCTTCTAATCGTTGGAATAATTATCCTTCTTTCAATCAAATGAGTTACCCTCCCTATAATCAAATTCAATATCCAAATCAAATGAATTACCCACCCATACAACAAACTAACCCACCCTTTGTCGATCCATCAATGTGGACTCCTTGGCCTCCACAACAAAAACAACCATATCAGAACCAATGTAATCCAAATTGGAGAGGACAACAATCCCCCTTCCCAAATAAATTACCTCAATCACAATTTCTTCAACCACTCTCCTTACCATCAGGTACTCCACCGAACAATCAAATGATGACACCCCAGCTACTTGTACAACCTAACCCTAACCCTAATAATAAAGTTGTGCAGTGCATTGATATTCATAACAAACCTACACTTCCTCTTCTCCCTGCGCAATGCAACTATATTCATTTACGATCTGGGAGAATAGTATAACCTACCATAGCTGATGTTACCTCTTCTGATAAAGAGGAAACAAAAGAGCATGATGTACCTGAAGAGGTACAATCATCCTCTAACAATGCTATTGAAACAACAAAACCACCATTTCCTGAGCGTTTAGCTTTGACTAAAACGCCTGAGCCACCTGCCTTCAATCTTCTAGGGGAATTACAGAATCTTTATGTCAAAATTCCTCTACTACAAGCACTCTGAGATGTACCAATTTATGCCAGGACGATGCGAGACATTTGTGTTAAGAAGCATGGTAGGAAAACTAAGGATCCCCTCACAGTCCATGTTATGGGTGACTTGGCTACACTAATGTCAGGTAAAGCCCCCCCAATTAAATATGGTGATCCCGGCCACCCTACCATCTCAGTACAAATTGGAAAAATGATAATCCCTCGAGTCCTAGTAGACTTAGGTTCCACCATCAATATTATGACTCTGGAAACCTCACAACTGTTACAATTGAAAAATGAAACCAGAGACACCCCAACTATCCTAGAATTAGCTGACCGATCCACAATTAAACCAGAGGGAGTCATTGAAGACCTAATTATCTCAGTGGAATCCTGGAATTATCTAGCTGACTTTGTGGTACTACAACCTAAAACAAAGTTGGGGGGCACCCTCTAATTTTGGGCAGGCCTTGGCTAGCCACAGCATATGCTTTTATCAGTTGTAGATCAGGTTCAATGACAATTTCCAATGGTTACGAAACTAAACAGCTTACCCTCTACCCTCACGCTACACCCCTGATTAATAATGATAATTTTGTATGGGTAGACTTTGATGATCAACTTACTCAACCCATCTTGACTATCGGACAAGCTCTAAGCCTTAAAGACTCCACCGAGGATGAAGTAATTAATAATTTTATTTGTGAACCCTCCTCTGTAACTCCAGAAACTCATAACCAACTAGCTGCACTGTTGGAGTCAAATAATCAGGAAAACCTTAACTCTGAAAACCCACCTCAAACATCTGACACCATCTCTTCTAAAAGCATACCAGTAGAAATTGAACCTGGCAAAACACTGAACATAAACCCTAGTCTGACAGATGCTGAAACACAACAATTAATGAGGTTACTTATGGAAAATAAAGAAGCATTCGCATGGGATTATACAGATATGAAAGGAATCTCTCCCGAATTATGTACTCATCGAATATATATTAAGGAAGATTGTCGACCGATCTTCCAATCTCAACGACGAATGAACCCTAATTTAAGAGAAATCCTCAAAGAAGAACTTCAAAAATTGCTCAATGCAGGGTTTATATATCCTATATCAGACAATGAATGGGTGTCCCCGTTGGTAATAGTTCCTAAGAAAAACAGGAAATGGAGATTATGTGTGGACTAAAGAGCCTTAAATAAAGCAACTTAGAAAGATCACTTTCCATTACCATTCATTGATCAGGTGTTAGACAGTTTGTCAGGGAAGATTTTTTTCTCATTTTTATATGGTTTTAGTGGGTATAACCAGATCAAAATTGCACCTCAAGATCAAGATAAAACCACTTTTACTAGCCCTTGGGGAACCTTTGCTTATAGAGTTCTCCCATTTGGACTATGTAATGCACCAACAACCTTCCAAAGAGAAGTTTTAGGAATCTTCTCTGATATGCTTAATGACTCTATGGAAATTTTTATGGATGACTTTACTCCTTATGGTGTTTCTTTTCAGGAAGCACTACAAAACCTTGAGAAAGTGCTCAAACGATGCATACAAGCCCAACTCTCCCTAAGTACAGAAAAATGTCATATGATGATGAGTGAAGGAATAGTGCTTGGACATTTTATCTCATCTCAAGGAATTCAGGTGGATCCATCCAAAATACAAGTCATTAAAGACCTTCCTACTCCCAAAACCCAAACAGAGGTAAGAAGTTTTCTAGGACATGGTGGATACTATAGAAGATTTATCAAAAACTTTTCCAAAATAGCTTCTCCCCTGTTTGTGTTACTGATGAAAAATGTTGAATTCAAATGGACTAATTCTTGTCAGGAAGCATTTAATAAACTTAAACATCAATTATCTACGGCTCCTATTCTTAGAGGACCTGATTGGACACTCCCCTTTCATATATCCTCTGATAATTTAGATACTGCAATAGGAGTTGTCTTGGGACAAGAAGAAAATCATCTCCCTTATGCTATTTATTTCATTAGCAAGAATATGACTCCTGCTAAACTCAATTACACAATTACCGAAAAGGAATTCTTAGCAGTTATCTATGCCATTAATAAATTTAGACATTACATTACTGGATACTCTACTTTTTTCCATACTGGTCACTCAGCTATCAAATATTTAATGAACAACCCTATCAAAAATGCTCGAGTCACCAGATGGTTACTATTATTACAAGAATTTGATATTACAATTGTAGATAGACCAGGAAAAGAAAATGTAGTTGTTGATTTCCTTTCTTGGATAAAACCTGATGATGATACCCCAGTAGATGATTCCTTTCCTGATGAATATCTATTTGCAGTTTCTTCTCACTCACCTTGGTATGCAGACATTGCTAACTATTTGGTTGCAGGGAAGTTACCACCACACCTATCCCACCTAGAGAAAAGAAGGATCATTCAACAAAGTGCTCAGTACAACTGGATAAGTGGGTGTATTTTTCATACAGGACCTGATCAAGAAATCCGAAGGTGCATTAGCGAAGATGAGGCTTTGTTGGCAGCCAGTTCACTTTTTTTTATGATTCTATAAGCTTCCTACACCTATGTCTTGCAAACATCAAATTTTCGTCGCAATTTTCAAATAAACGACATTTTCATTTTTTGCGACATTTGCACATTTGTCTTCGTCAAAGTTTTCACGATTGTAAGCGTGAAAACCTCTTATTTCGAAGTCATATTTCGATCATTATCTGAACTGTCAATATCTCTTATTTCATTATGGCTATTGCGCTTACCTTTTATTGATCATTATACAACTGGCAAGATCCTCTAATCGGTTCTCATACTTCGATTGATTGTATAACTTGGTTTTATTGAGTTTGTAAGGCATTTAGCATTTGGATTTGCACTTTATATGACTTGCCTGATCATTGATTCTATGAAAATGCATAGGGGTTATGATTAATTTATATATATATATATATATATATATATATATATATATCTTTTGATATAATCCCTATGTTAATCTTTTCATAACTTTTGTCTTGTCGACTATATGAATATCGTTTGGCACCTTGGTTAAACTTTTCATGAGCTGATACATTGCCGCATAATTTCTTTTGGTTTTGATTTATAAGTCGGGTGTTTAAACACTATGGCATAACATTTGTGCGCATTAGTATATACATTTGATTTCATTAGTTGGGCACATGACTCGATGGTTGAAATACTATTATGGATTGAATAGCTATGTGAATCGGCGGTTGTACTTGGATAATGAATATTTTGCATGGTAGATTCCACCACCTTCGTATGCTTGCATTTATGCCTATCCCTTTTGCTCGTTCATTTCTGTTAGCTCGGATAGCTCGGCTCCTATGTGTGTTGGTGATCCAAACCCTTCTCTTACCATGCGTCTGGCTCCATGGCACCAGTCATGCAAGTCGAGCCCAATGGCAACCAAGCCCTGTTAATGTTTGACAATGCCCACAGAGACCTGGAGGAAAATGGGTGGCTACCCTTTATACAACGATTTGAGGGTTTTAACCTTTGTGTAGCACGACAGTTTTCCATGACTTTCGATGGCTGTCGAGACAAGGTGGGTGACATACAGTTAGAGATCGATGAACAGTTTATCAGCTCAGCTACAGGGTTACCTGCCTTGGCACAGCGTTGGTTTAAGAATTGAAAGGTTGAGGAAGTGCCATGGACATTGTTGTTTCTATCATGCAAAGTCACCTCTTGTGACAGAGGTATGCCCATATCTATGCTCAAACCACGATGGCACAACTTATTAATGCTAGTCAAGAAGTTTGTGACTTGTGAAGGTCGATACGGATTTGTGTTCCTCTACCACTTGCGTTGGTGATGATTTTTATAGGGTATCCTTTAAACATGCCTTTCTACTTTCATCGTAGCCTGTATAAAATGTCGAAAAAGTTTAAGAGGCAGAAGGCTGACAGTAGCTTGTTCCACCATAGGCTTATTAATCTCATCGTTGTTTATCATTTGAGTTTGCATGGTGATATTTGGAGGGCTTTCATCACCCGTAATGGCTTTGAGGACACAGATCATGTACATGTTGATAAACCTATGGTAATTGAAACCAAGGCTGAACCGCCTGTACCCTTACATCTCCTACTACCTAAACCCTCGGCTGGCCCTCCTATTGACTTACCTGACACTATAACTAAGAGTGCAGAGGCCATTAAAAAGCTTATGAGAAAAAATACCAAGGCAAACCTTACTGCCAATGCCAAAGGGAAAAGGAATGCCCGACTCATTTCGAGAATGGCCAGAAACAAACCGAAACCCTCTGCCGAGTCCAACCCTATCATCCTAAGTGAGGATTCTGACTCCAATGTTGAACGTTTCTTGGCCAGCGAGTACCCCTACTCGCAGGGTTTATGTCCCGAGCCCCCTTATGATTTTGTATCGAACCTTCCCCCCTACCTAAAGAATGACCCTGACTACCCATGTATTAATTTTCCTCATGAAACCCTCGGTCATTTAGCCAAACCCTTGCCTGCTCTTTCTAAACCCACACAGTCACCCTGTGACCAATGCAATTCATGGTTAGAACGATATTACGTTGATGTTCCTATACTCCAATCGAAGATTCAATCACTGGAAGATCAAATTGCAGTGCTAACCAGTCAAAAGGCCAAGATCCAAGCAACAAATAAAAAGCAAAAGACAACCGGCTCGATTCTTTTCAAAAATGTTGAATCAGCCACAGTCATGGTCAACTCTAAACTGGTTTGATCAAGTCGTCTCGTCGTTGTACAGGTATGGTTTTGATATCATTTGTTTTTGTAAATAATGTAGGTTAATATAATGACTTGAATTCTGTTTTGAATAAGCTCTGTCTACATTTTTAATTGCTCTGTTATAAGGTGTGCATCCTGTACATGGTATTGTTTTGGTAAAAATAGAAGGAATTTCGATTTGATGTATGATTCGCTCATAGATTTTTATTGGATTTGAATGGTTATTCATTTGGATTTGATTTGGTTATGATCCATATGCTATGGTTGGTAAACGATTTGGTTGTTATGATATGTTGTGTCATGTAATCTTCTATGAACAAGAATGCAATTCTGTTCGGGTCAATTGGAACGACTTTGTTTTTATAAAAACAATATGCTCATTTTAGCCTTTGCACGCACACCCGAATCATGGAACGATTTTGATTCATAATGACTGCGTTAAAACCTTTTTCTATTTCTTGAGTTGGCAAGATTATTTGATGAGTTGGAGTTCGATTGTAATTGATGCTCTATTTGATTTTAAATAAAATGAATTGGTCAAACCCGGTTATAATTCGTCTGATTGGAATGATTTTGGTAAAAGAAAATCGACCTTGTTTGCTCACTGTGCAATGATAAATGATCGATATCTATAACAAACTCTGTTTGATTGATCCTGTTACGATTTTGTTTGTGGGAAGTTATGAGTCAGTTATGTTTTAAATTCACTCACAGCCTAAATCGCTTTCTATACAGTTATCATGATTTGAAAATAATCTTGTTCGATTCGATTATTTCTCCTGTTGATAAGACAAGTATAACGAAGTGTTTGCGATTTGTTTTATTGAATATAAAAACAATTTTACAACTGGTGGATTCGATTTGTTGAGAAACGATTAAAGTGTTGTTCCATATGGTTTCATTCACCCGACTTATGATAATAATCGAAACAGAGTATTCCTATCTTTGTATTCGGTTGAATGATGTGGATCCTGTTTGATCTCAAATGGTATAATTATTTCAAACTAAATGATTCGTTTTTAGATAGTTCTTGGATGATGATTAAATTTAATTCTTTAAAAAGATTTGAATTAATCGCAATGTTGATTATGTATCTTATTTAGACTAGCTACAGAATCGCATGATTCTGTAGCTAGTCTATAGAATTAGATTTTTATTGTTTTATTAATAAAATATCTCTCTAACTTGTCTATTTCTGACCTATTTCAGGTAAATTTGAATTGCATGGGACATGTTGGGCTGTTCAAGAGATATTTGGGTGTTTTAGTTTTATTGTAGTTACTTAGTTTAGTTAAAATTGGGAATATCTTCCCAGATTTATGTAAACAGTGTGATAACTTCCACAGGGAGGTTTTACCCTCTGGAAAAACTTATAAATACTTATTATTTTTGTAATAAGGATCATCCTTGCTTGTGGGAGAACCAGGATAATGGATATCTAATAGAGACTGAGACAAAAATTGATGTTCTGCTACAGCTTTAGCTTTCATAATATCAATCTTTTGTTTCATGTTTATGTTATCAGTTTGCATTTGATTAATGACTACTTTAGCTATCTTAGTCTTTTGCAAATGATATGAATTAATTAATATGATCCATATCTGATTTCTTACCGTATTTTAAAAACATAGCAATTACTTGATTCAGTTTATGAATGACAGATTTCTCTTCTTCATCAATTGGATTATTCTGTATAAGTCTTTGCATAACAGGTTTACCTAATTGTGGAGATTTATAAATCATATAATTGTTATGATTTTTATGTCTTGTTTGTCCTGTAAACAAACTCAAAGAGAATTGCAGCTATCGTTTACGAGAAGCTTCTGGATCATTCATTGTGAGTTTTCTTCCTCCGATCTGCTAAAACAGTCTTCACACACAGGACAAACCTGGATCGTTTCCAGGTCAGTTTGTTGTCTATTTGTTTAGTATATTTATTAGTAATTTAGTTTAGTTATTTTTCTATTTCATTTCTTGTTCATAAAATTATAAAAATCAAAAAATATCTTCCTCTGTCTTAGGGCAGAATATTAACGAGTTTTTCAGGTTTTAATTAAATCTGTAAATTGTCAATATTGTACATTTTGTGAATGAGTTATATTGCAGTTAGTAGTTAGTATAGTAGTAATTGGTAGATTGTAGAATAGTTAGATTAGTTTAAGATTGTTTCAATAATTAGTTTTAGTTTAGTTTGTTTAGTAGTTAGTTTTAATTAGATTAGTTTATTAGTTAGTTTCATTGTTAATTAGTTTAGTTTGTTTTATTTATTTTCAGTTAGATTAGTTAGTTTAGATTAGTTTTCTTTTGTTTTCTTAGGACCTTAGATCGGCTAACAGAGCCGCTAAACCCGTCAGGGTGGTTCATCCCAAACGGCTTGGGTTATTAGACAACCCCGGACCGGTTCCACTCTCTCAGTTGAGGGACGATTGATTTCGCCCGTCAACAAATGGCGCTAGAAGGAGGGCATGAACCTAATTAATGGAACGAGGTAGTCGCAAGACTCCTCCCCCCCCTAATCGCTCACCTATAGTGACTAGAAGCCGTTCACACGATAATATTCCCCTTCAAACAACAATTACTTCAACCGACGATCCTCAGATCACAGTTGAGCCAGCAACCCCTAATCCTACAGGTGGTGACATACAAGAGATTGTCCGCCAATATCTTATTAAAACACATAGTGCCTTAGCTCATCTTAGGCAACCAAACCGTCTATGGGATCAACCTTTGGACTTCTCTGATATTAGAGAACAATTAGGTGACACTAACCCAACTGTGAATCCCATAGATCCAACCTCAAATCCTGCTGCAGGAGGATCTAGGATACCTCCTTCACCACCTCCATCATCTCCTTCCTCTTCTAGAGGAGATTCCTCTTCATATGAAGGAAATTCGCCTTCTCATCCTTCCACACCCACTACCCCAATGGAAAATCAGAACAACCCTGCTAGACCCTGGCTTGATCAGGATGTTGTAGCTGTACCTGGAGCCCAACACCATTTACCTAAACACCCAAAGAAATGGCTTCCCAAGTTTGATCCTGATTCCAAACAGATCGCTGAAGATCACATTAAAAAATTTATGTTAGCCATCAGACTCCGCAATGTTGAACATGAATATGTTGTATGTAGGTTGTTCCCTTACACTTTTGAGGGCAATGCATCCACCTAGTACTTTGCCCAACAACCCCATACCATCGTGTCTTGGGAAAAGTTTGAGTCATGCTTTTTGGAAAAATTCGGAGACGGTAAACCTCTGAAAGTCTTAGTCATGGACCTTTCTAGTTTAAAAATGAACCTAAAAGAAAAAGTTAAATACTTTAATCAAAGATTCTTAACACTTAAAAACCGAATCCCTGTAGATTCTATGCCTGCCGAGAGTCTTATAATAGCTTACTACACTAAAGCTTTGCATCAAAGCATAGCTATTTGGGTTAAACGATCCAAGAAAGCCATGTTGTTAGAGGCCTTCGAGGAGGCTAGACAGATTGAAAAGGATATACTTAGTCTTAAAGACTCTTCTAGCAATGAAACCGAGACTAGTTCTTCTTCCAAAAAGAAGATTGAAATTCTCCCCAGACCTACTCAAAGTAAAACACAACCTGAAAACTCTGATTTGGGACACTTAACTAAAGTTGTTCAAAAACTGTTGAATCAAGTTATAGACTTAAAAAGGTCAAATGAAGAAGCTTCCTCGAGTAAAGGACCCTACAAACCCCCTTTCCGAAAGCCGTTTCCTACCAACCGACCTAATCCAAACCCCGAAGGCCTAGATCTAGAAAGTTTGCAATGTGCGCTTCAAACAATTCTAGAAGCCCAAGATAACTTGATACCCCCTGAGATCCCTCAGGAGGTAGTTGAACCAGAAACAGTTCAAGAAGAAGAGTCTTCTCCAAACATCTTTGGACACTTCTCGGATAGAATCTTTCAAGCTAACTTCGAGACTGTTCACCCTTATAATACTAGGAGTAAGACAACAAACAAACCTTCTACCGAAAACACTACAACTTCACCTCCAAAGCAATCTAAATCAGCTGAGACTAAACAGAGTCATGCGAACCCCAACTTAGATTATGATGTTGTTGAAGATATTAAAAAGTTAAGGGCTAACATTTCTATTTATGAGTTATTGAAGTTTCCATTTCTGCTTCAAAAAATGTTGCAAAATATTTCAGAGAACGGCAAAAATGGTAATTCAAGTGGTAACAAGGTTGTGCAAAGCAAAGTTCCGCAGAAGACTTCCACTAAAAATAATCCTGATCCTCAAGATAAAGGAATCCTTCCTGTAAGTAATGTAAATAATGTAAATAATTTAAATAATGTAGATAATGTAGATAAAGTAGCTTTAGAAACTGCGAGTAAAAATCCACAAACTACTACTCTTAGCACTCGCAAAAATGTACCTCCTTTCTTGTTAACTTTCAAAATTTTCAACACAAACGTGCATAATTGTATGGTGGACTTAGGAGCGTCATCCAATGTGATGCCTTGGTCTGTATGCCAAAATATTAACGCTGAAGTGGAACCATCTACTTTGAAAATCATACAACTTGATCGAACCAATGTTAAAGTTATAGGCGAACTAAAAAATGTATTGATTAGATTATTGTCTAACCCCAAGGTTCATCAGGTTATTGATATAATTGTTGTGGATATTCCAGAAGTGTATGGTCTATTTTTAAGCAGGGACTGGTCGGAGCAGCTACATGGTTACTTCGCGACGGACTGGTCTCACTTATGGCTCCCAGAGAACGATAAGCCTAATAAGACCAGGGTGAATCGTGAGCGCTACCTTAAGTTCACAGTCATAGATTTGAACGATCCCAACGAACCATATACACCTTCTGATGATTCACCTGAAGTCCAAGGGATGGACACATTCTTTGGAAATTTCATGGCCGAAGCTTCACCTATCATCAATCCAGAACAACAGTCCAAGATCATATCATATATGCAACCAACAGCTTCTATACAATAGTCCTATGTGCCCGATGGAAATCAAATTTGGTCTCTCTATTTCGACGGATCTAAGTCTAAAGAAGGAGCTAGTGCAGGCTGCATCATTATTGATCCGACAGGTAACAAGACATTAATGGCTTGTAGACTAGAATTTGAATGTACTAACAATACTGCAGAATATGAGGCTTTACTGCAAGGTCTCAGAAAATCTCTGGATATGAACATTCAAAACCTAGTTGTATTTGGCAACTCTGAAATAGTGGTTAGACATGTAAGAGATTTTATACACTGTCTTTCCCCGCATCTCAAAAGTTACCAGTCTGAGGTATGGAGTTTAATGAATAAATTTTCTGCTTTCAATATAAATTCCATTCCTAGATTAAATAATGCGGAAGCAAATCTATTAGCTAATGTAGCCTCTAAACTTCTTCCTTCCGAAGGCTTCTCCCCAAACGCATTCTCCGTCGAGCTATTGTTTCGACCATCTGTTCCTGACAATATCACAAATTGGAGAGTATTTGACGATGATCAGCAAATCATTAACTTTCTACACATGGAAGAAACCTTTCAAGGCACGGTGATAGATGAACGCACGCATGATGACAATTTTCACGATTTTACGGTAATACCTGATCCGAAATCTCCTGAAGCTCTGTCAGACATGGTAAATTCCATACCCAAATCTATAGTTAGATTAGAGAAGTTTTATGATTTTGAAGATAAATTTAAAAAGGTGGTCAACTGTAAAACTAATAGTTCCTCGTTGTCTTATGAAAAAGTGAACTTAGGAACTAGTGAAAATCCTCAGTGCATTAACTTAGGCTTGGGATGTTCTAGACAAGAAAAAACTGCTTTTGTTAAATTATTTAAAGAATTTAAGGATGTCTTTGCATGGACGTATGATGATCTTAAAACTTTCCACCCTAATATCATACAACATGTCATCTCGATGAAGCCCCAAACCTTACCCTTTCAGCAGAAACCGAGGAAGATGCACCCTAAACTAGAACCGACCGTTCAAAAAGAATTGAATAAAATCCTAAGTGCTAAAATAATTTTTCCTGTTAGGCACACTCAATGGGTGTCCAACCTTGTCCCAGTTTGGAAGAAAAACAGGGAAATCCGACTCTGTGTCGATTTCCAAAACCTCAATAGAGCGTCTAACAAAGACAACTATCCTATCCCACCCATGGAACAGATCCTTCAACAGGTATCTGGTTCCGAGAGGCTATCCTTGTTAGATGGTTTCTCTGGATACAACCAAGTCTTGATGTCTCCACCAGACCAACTCAAAAATACCTTCCGTACTCCGTGGGGCACTTATGCTTATCGCAAAATGCCCTTTGGATTGATTAATGTTGGTGCTACCTTTCAGAGAGAAATGGACATTACTTTCTGAGGCTTAATCAATCATTCTATCGTAGTTTACTTAGATGATGTGACTATTTATTCTAAAAACAAAGACGATCATCTAGCTCACTTACGAGTCGTTCTGCTACGATGTCATAAATATGGCATCTCCTTGAACCCCAAAAAGTCCATATTTTCAGTAGAATAGGGTAAACTTCTAGGATTCATAATGTCTAGCGAAGGAATGATTATTGACCTCGAGAGGACTCAATTCATCGCTAAACTTCCCCCTCCTACATCCAAAAAATCCATACAGTCTTTCTTAGGCCAGATTAACTTCATGAGAAGATTTGTCTCCAGTTTCTCTGAAATGGTCAGGCCTCTACAGAACCTGATTAAGAAAGACACCCAATATCACTGGGGACCCACATAAAATCAAGCTTTCAATGCCATAAAGAAGGCCATAATAGACGCTCCATCTCTCATGAGCCCTGACTTCTCTCAAGATTTTACACTCTATACTTTTGCATCTGACCGTTCTTATGCCGCCGTCCTAACTCAAAAGAATGTTGAGAACAACGAAGTACCCATCGCCTTTATGAGCTCTGCTTTCAAAGGTGCTGAACTTAACTACCCAACGGTTGATCGGCAAGCCTACATTGTTTTCAAAGCAGTTAATCATTTCCGGTCCTATCTTTTGAAGTCAAGGATGAAATTCATTGTCCCCTACCCTGCCGTAAGGAACTTGTTAGTGCAGAAGGAGTTAGGAGAGAAGAGAGCTAACTGGGTCACCTCCTTGCAGGAATATGACTTAGAAATCACCCCAGCTCAGATTATGAGAGGCAAAGGGTTGTGTAAGTTGGTTGTTGATTCGGAAACAGGATAGCAAGAAGATAGTGATATGTCAAACCTAGGACAAAGCAATCAAAGTTTGATCTGTTGTGCACAAAACCTCATTAGTCCCTGGTACGGAGATATTAGGTTCTGTCTTGAACATGGGTCAGCACCCCGTCACCTTGACCCCGCCAAGAGAAGAGCGTTGAGGCTAAAGTCTGCCTCCTTTCATTTGGTTAACGGTGTACTGTTTCATCAAAATTTTGACGGTGTACTGATGCGTTGTCTCGAGAAAGACGAAGCAGAAAAAGTCTTGCTCGAGTTGCATGCAGGAGAAGTTGGTGGTCACTTTAGTGGTGAGACCACTGCTCATAAGTTTTTAAGAGCCGGTTACTACCGGTCCACGTTTTTTAGGGATGCCCATGCCTTGTGTCGTAAATGTATCATCTGTCAGAAAGCATCAGGGTGGTTGCAAAAACCAGCCTTTCCCTTACAACCCGTTTCAGTAGATTCTCCTTTCCAGAAATGGGGCCTTAATATCATAGGTCCAATTAACCCTCCATCCTCACGACAACACAAGTATATTGTGACAACCATAAATTACTTTACTCGATGATCTGAAGATACTGCATTAAGAACTGTCAACACCAGTCAGGTAATCACTTTTCTAAGCTCAAATATTATCACTCGTTTTGGTATCCCTGACTGTCTAGTCTTTGAAAATGCTTCATACTTTTCTTCTCTTGAGATGAACGAGTTTTCTTTGGAAAAAGGAATAAAGCTAAAGTAATCTGATAGTTACTACCCCCAGGGCAACGGATTAGCAGAATCAACAAACAAGAACTTGATTAAAATTATCAAGAGAACCGTGGTTGAAAATCACAAAAATTGGCACAATGCACTGCTAAACGCGATGTGGGCTGATAGGGTAACGCCAAAAGATACTATAAGTAACTCCCCCTTTTTTCTCGTTTATGGCAGAGAAGCAATTCTGCCACCTCACATTCTTCTTCCTTCGCTTTAGTTGTCACAAAAAAGTCCAAGAAGAAGATTGTCCCCCTTTAGAAAACCGAATTAACGCTTTGATGAAGCTGGAAGAGGTAAGAGCCCAAGCTAAGCGTAAGTTAGATCAGCATCAACAATTGGTTAAAAGATGGTTCGATTCTAATTATGCTTCTGATAGGAATTTTGAAGTAGGCGATCTCGTCTTAAAATGGGACAAACCACACGAAGGAAAGGGTGAGCACTCTAAATTTCAAAACTTATGGCTTGGATCGTTTTTAATTGCTGAAAAGTTGGGTCCTAGTTCCTTTCGATTGCAGAATATTGAAGGGAAGCTTGACACCTACCCGGTGAATGGCCAAGCCCTGAAGAGATACTTTGCTTGATAACTACCCTTGTATATTATGTAAATATTTCATTTTTGTTTGCGTTTCCGTTCGTTTTCTGTTTTGATTTTGATTTGGATTTATTAGTTTGTGTTTTTTAAAAAAATACACATACCTGTACACTAAGCTATTCAGACAAAGACCATAGAAAATTCCTTCACTGAAATAACTTCTGAAAAATTTGTACAAACATCAATGGCATATTTCTGAGACTTATAGCTGTGTTGAAAAAAATTGTGCTTTAAAAGAAGTTGACTGATTTCAATCTCTGAGCAAAGCTTGTCATGATCATCTATTATCTTTTTACGATGTCCCTTTTCCGTAAAGGAATGACTCAGAAGATGTCTCCCTGTCTTAGGAAGTTGTCTTTGTAAATAAAACATCTCTGGATCTAAATAAAGGACAGTTCTAAAAAAAATTCTGATGAGGTCTAAAAAAATATGTTAAAATATCAAGATTTTCAGTGTCACCCCGCTCAAATATATATCTATAAACAACAAAATAAAATAAATTATGAATAAGATCTGTGGGAAGTGATTGTAAACCCGTCGGGATACTGAATAGGTCTACTGGAAGTGGGTAAATACATGCATGGCGCCAAGACAACTTCGTTGAGGTACTGAACAGGCCTACTGGCAGCGAAGCAATGTCGGGTACATGAAAATTTGCAAAAAAGAAACCTCTTTGATGTCCTTTATTTTGATCCAGAACTTCTTGGCAGGATACAGATGTCAGAGTGGGTTAAATGGAAACCCTGTCGAGGCTATGGACGCCTTCTGGCAGCAATGGCTATGCCAACAGTATTGGAGATTTTATCTTTAATATCGTGACTTGCTGATCTTAAGACTGTTATTAGTTTTCATCTTTTGAAACACTGCTAAAAAAAAAAAAAAATTGATTAATGACGATGTTTGTACGATTTTCTGGTTGTTATTTCTGAGTTGAAATTATCTTTGTTGTCTTAATCTGAATTGGTACCTTTTGCAGAGATAACTGCTTATACCAGTGTGTCGCCATTGTTGGCATCCAATTCACTTTTTTTTATGATCCTATAAGATGCCTACACCTATGCCTTGCAAACATCAAATTTTCGTCGCAATTTTCAAATAAACGACATTTTCATTTTTTGCGACATTTGCACATTTGTCTTCGTCAAAGTTTTCATGACTGTAAGCGTGAAAACCTCTTCTTTCGAAGTCATATTTCGATCATTATCTGAACTGTTAATATCTCTTATGTCATTATGCCTATTGCGCTTACCTTTTATTGATCATTATACAACTGGCAAGATCCTCTAATCGGTTCTCATACTTCGATTGATTGTATAACTTGGTTTTATTGAGTTTGTAAGGCATTTAGCATTTGGATTTGCACTTTATATGACTTGCCTGATCATTGATTCTATGAAAATGCATAGGGGTTATGATTAATTTTTTTTTATATATATGTCTTTTGATATAATCCCTATGTTAATCTTTTCATAACTTTTGGCTTGTCGACTATATGAATATCGTTTGGCACCTTGGTTAAACTTTTCATGAGTTGACACATTGGCACATAATTTCTTTTGGTTTTGATTTATAAGTCGGGTGTTTAAACACTATAGCATAATGTTTGTGCGCATTGGTATACACATTTGATTTCATTAGTTGGGCACATGACTCGATGGTTGAACTACTATTATGGATTGAATAGCTATGTGAATCGACGGTTGTACTTGGATAATGAATATTTTGCATGGCAGATTCCACCACCTTCGCATGCTTGCATTTATGCCTATCCATTTTGCTCGTTCATTTTTGTTAGCTCGGATAGCTCGGCTCCTGTGTGTTGGTGATCCAAACCCTTTGCTTACCATGCGTCTAGATCCATGGCACCAGTTGTGCAAGTCGAGCCCAATGACAACCAAGCCCTGTTAATGTTTGACAATGCCCGCAGAGACCTGGAGGAAAATGGGTGGCTACCCTTTATACAATGATTTGAGGGTTTTAACCTTTGTGTAGAAAGACAGTTTGTCATGACTTTCGATGGTTGTCGAGCCAAGGTGGGCGACATACAGTTAGAGATCGATGAACAGTTTATCAGCTTAGCTACATGGTTACCTGCCTCGGGACAGCGTTGGTTTAAGAATTGCAAGGTCGAGGAAGTGCCATGGACATTGTTGTTTCTATCGCGCAAAGTCACTTCTTGTGACAGAGGTATGCCCATATCTATGCTCAAAACACGATGGCATGACTTATTAATGCTATTCATGCAGTTCATGACCTGTGAAGGTCGATACGGATTTGTGTTCCTCTACCACCTGCGTTTGCTGATGATTTTTATAGGGTATCCTTTAAACATGCCTTTCTACTTTCATCGTAGCCTGTATAAAATGTCGAAAAATTTTAAGAGGCAGAAGGCTGACAGCATCTTGTTCCACCATAGGCTTATTAATCTCATCATTGTTTATCATTTGAGTTTGCATGGTGACAGTTGAAGGTCTTTCATCACCCGTAATGGCTTTGAGGACACAGATCCTGTACAAGTTGATAAACCTGTGGTAATTGAAACCAAGGCTGAACCGCCTGTACCCTTACATCTCCTACTGCCTAAACCCTCGATTGACCCTCCTATTGACTTACCCGGCACTGTAACTAAGAGTGCAGAGGCCATTAAAAAGACTATGAGAAAAAATCCCAAGGCAAACCTTACTACCAATGCCAAAGGGAAAAGGAATGCCTGGCTCATTTCGAGAATGGCCAGAAACAAACTGAAACCCTCTGTCGAGTCCAACCCTATCATCCTAAGTGAGGATTCTGACTCCAATGTTGAACGTTTCTTGGCCAGCGAGTACCCCTACTCGCAGGGTTTATGTCCCGAGCCCCCTTATGATTTTGTATCAAACCTTCCCCCCTGCCTAAATAACGACCCTGACTACCCGGGTATTAATTTGCCTTGTGAAACCCTTGGTCATTTAGCCAAACCCTTCCCTACTCTTTCTAAACCCAGATAGTCACTCTGTGACCAATGTAATTCATGGTTAGAACGATATTACGTTGATGTTCCTATACTCCAATCGAAGATTCAATCACTGGAAGATCAAATTGCAGTGCTAACCAGTCAAAAGGCTAAGCTCCAAGCAACAGATAAAAAGAAAAAGAAAACCGGCTCGATTCTTTTCAAAAATGTTGAATCAGCCACAGCCGTGGTCAACTCTAAACTGGTTTGATCAAGCCGTCTCGTCGTTGTACAGGTATGGTTTTGATATCGTTTGTTTTTGTAAATAATGTAGGTTAATATAACGATTTGAATTCTGTTTCGAATAAGCTATGTCTACATTTTGAATCGCTCTGTTATAAGGTGTGCATCCTGTACATGGTATCGTTTTGGTAAAAATAGAAGGAATTTCGATTTGATGTATGATTTTCTCATAGATTTTTATTGGATTTGAATGGTTATTCGTTTGGATTTGATTTGGTTATGATCCATATGCTATGGTTGGTAAACGATTTGGTTGTTATGATATGTTGTGTCGTGTAATCTTCTATGAACAAGAATGCAATTTTGTTCAGGTTCAATTGGAACGACTCTGTTTTTATAAAAACAATATGCTCATTTTAGCTTGTGCACGCACACCCAAATCATGGAACGATTTTGATTCGTAATGACTGTGTTAAAACATTTTTCTATTTCTTGAGTTGGCAAGATTATTTGATGAGTTGGAGTTCGATTGTAATTGATGCTCTGTTTGATTTTAAATAAAACGAATTGGTCAAACCCGGTTATAATTCCTCTGATTGGAATGATTTTGGTAAATAAAAATCGACCTTGTTTGCTCACTGTGCAATGATAAACGATCGATATCTATAACAAACTCTGTTTGATTGATCCTGTTACGATTTTGTTTGTGGGAAGTTATGAGTCAGTTATGGTTTAAATTCCCTCGCAGCCTAAATCACTTGCTATACACTTATCATGATTTGAAAATAATCCTGTTCGATTCGATTATTTCTCCTGTTGATAAGACAAGTATAACGAAGTGTTTGCGATTTGTTTTATTGAATATCAAAACAATTTTACAACTGGTGGATTTGATTTGTTGAGAAAGGATTACAATCTTGTTCCATATGGTTTCATTCACCCAACTTATGATAATAATCGAAACAGAGTATTCCTATCTCTGTATTCGGTTGAATGATGTGGATCCTGTTTGATCTCGAATGGTATAATTATTTCAAACTAAATGATTCGTTTTCAGATAGTTCTTGGATGATGCTTAAATTTAATTCTTTAAAAAGATTTGAATTAATCGCAGTGCTGATTCTGTATCTTATTTAGACTAGCTACAGAATCGCATGATTCTGTAGTTAATCTATAGAATTAGATTTTTATTGTTTTATTAATAAAATATCTCTCTAACTTGTCTATTTCTGACTTGTTTCAGGTAAATTTGAATTGCATGGGACATGTTGGGCAGTTCAAGAGATATTTGGGTGTTTTAGTTTTATTGTAGTTACTTAGTTTAGTTAAAATTGGGAATATCTTCCCAGATTTATGTAAACAGTGTGATAACTTCCACAGGGAGGTTTTACCCTGTGGAAAAACTTCTAAATACTTATTATTTTTGTAATAAGGATCATCCTTGCTTGTGGGAGAACCAGGATAATGGATATCTAATAGAGACTGAGACAGAAATTGATGTTCTTCTATAGCTTTAGCTTTCATAATATCAATATTTTGTTTCATGTTTATGTTATCAGTTTGCATTTTATTAATGACTACTTTAGCTATCTTAGTCTTTTGCAAATGATATGAATTAATTAACATGATCCATATCTGATTTCTTCCATTATTTTAAAAACATAGCAATTACTTGATTCCATTTATGAATGACAGATTTCTCTTCTTCATCAATTGGATTATTCTGTATAAGTCTTTGCATAACAGGTTTACCTAATTGTGGAGATTTATAAATCATATAATTGTTATGATTTTTATGTCTTGTTTGTCCTGTAAACAAACTC
>ML778127.1:397594-413717 GCA_009831015.1 Picea engelmannii | reverse complement strand
CCAATGGACAGGTGGAAAGCACAAATAAAGTAATAGAAGCCATTCTCACAAAAACAGTGAAGGAAAACAGAAAGGATTGGTCTTATAGACTCCCTGAAGAATTATGGGCCTACAAAACTACCTGGAGAAATACTACAGGATTCTCTCCCTATGAATTAGTTTATGGAAAGAGTGTTGTCTTCCCTATGGAATTTGAAATCAAAACCTTAAGGACTGCTTCAGCTTTCAACCTTGATTTGACCGATGCACAGACAACCAGGTTGCAGTAGCTCAATGAATTGGATGAAAAAAGACTAGATGCCATTCATCAGACAACTATGATTCAACAAAAAAGATCAAAATGGAATGACAAAAATATCAAGCACAAGCAGTTCCAAAAAGGTAATTGGGCCCTACTGTATGACTCTCGGTTCAAAGAATTTCAAGGGAAACTACGTACAAGATGGATTGGACCTTACGAAGTAGACATTGTTTTTCCCAATGGAACAGTAAGGATCCTCACAATCGATGACTCTAAAACACCGTTACTTGTAAAGGGTCATCGGCTCCGTCTGTACCAACGCCCTATTTCCAAAGAATATTTTAAGGCCACATGCGTGGCAGACTCTCATTACCACTTTTTAGAGGGGGCTCCTACCCCACATTGCAATTAATTTTTTTTTAGGTTAATTTCCTTAGTATTAGATTAGATTTCGTTTACTAATAATCCCTGTCAAGAAATACCATGTTACAATTTGATTTTTGCAGATTCTCGATCAAAGCAAAGGCCTACTAAGAAAGGACAATCCTACCTCAAGAAGAGGCAAGCTTTCCCATTGTTGAAACACCACTATTTAGCGACTTTTTGACTTTCCCTCACTGTTGAAACACCACTGATCAGCAATATTTCACACCATTTTCCCCCATCGTTGTTCAACAACATTTCACCATTTTCCCCATTGCCGAAACACCATTGTTCAACAAATTTTTCCCCCATCGCTGTTTAACAACCTTTCACCATTTTCCCCATTGTTGAAACACAATTGTTCAACAACTTTTTCCCCCATCGTTGTTCAGCTACCTTTCACCATTTTCTCCATTGCTGAAACACCACTGTTCAACAAATTTTTCCCCCATCATTGTTCAACAACCTTTCACCATTTTCCCCATTGTTGAAACACCATTGTTCAGCAACTTTTCCCCCCATTGATGAAACACCAATGTCAACAACTTTTCGCCTTCTCCCCATTGCCGAAACACTACAGTCCGACAATTCTTCACAGTTTCCATTGACGAAACAACACCGTCCAGCAATTGTTTCTCCCTTTCTTTTCTGTTGCTGAAATACCAACTCTTCAACATTCTTTGTCAATAAGATTTTGCGCTCTTATACTGCATTTTGTCCTTCCAATCAAATCCTTGATACAATTCCATCTAAAAAATCAAAAGTCTCTGCCACGGCCACTGCAGAACTATTATGCACAGGCATTATATTTTGTTTGAAGTACGAATCAAAAGGTAAAGGCGAGGTATGTAAATTTTATGTAAATACAATTAAGCTATAGTTAAATGAGAAGATTCCAACTCATCATTACCACTCATGAAAAATCATTATGAGCCACACTTAAAAGGGGGGGGGAGGAAATATCAAACTTTTATACCATCATTTCACACGTATCAACCACCGCCATTCCTATTTACCATCCTTTCATGTGTTTCACCACCATTTGCATGCCTTCACTCGGAAAACTCACTCTGCACAGAAGTTGTTACTCAAACTCTTTGACGGTGTATTTTACCGAGCTGGTAGCTATGGGAGGCTCTATTATACGGAACGAACCCTCCATGACAGCCCTGTTAGAACACTATCCAGTAGCCTATCAAATTTTTCTAAAGGCAGGATGGCTCGGCTATTTTCAAAGACTCCAGTGGTATGATCAACAAAAGGTTCTCCAGTTTGCTCAAAATTTCCAGGAAGACCATTCCATTGTTCAAGGGGTTCGAATTTTAGTAACAGAAGAGGATATAGCATACGTTTCGGGTCTCCCTACCAATGGCATTCGCATGTTCAACCGCAAACATATCATTCTGAATGCCCAACAGGATTTCCTCTTGCCAGGGGAACAAATTGAACCTAAAGGCCGGGATATCCGACTCAGCTCGTTGCCGCCTCCATGGCCAGAAGTTGCAAAATTCATCAAACACTACCTCACTTGAGAAGGTCGATACCAGGTAGTCTACCAGCACGATTTTGTCCTGTTGTCTCATTTACGGCATAATAGACTGGTGAACATTCCTTATTATTTTCTCGGTTGTCTTAAAAATATGGCGCACTACTATAGAAAGGCTAAAGATCCAACCCTTTCACTCACCCACCACCGTCTCATTCAACTGCTTATCCAAAAGGGTTTTTCCCAACAAAACCCTCCACTAAACAACCCACCCATAAATCCCCAAGAAGCTACTGAAATTCCCGAAAATCTTCAGGAACAGTAACCACAGAACCCTCCATATTCTCCAGAAGTACCTAACAGTCCGCCTACAGACCCAATCAACCCAATTAACCCCCCTACCATACCAAGCTGACCCCACATTTTACCAAAATCATCCACTCCTACCCTTCATATTCTTAGTGATGATTCTGAACCAGACAATTCTCCCTGTCCCATCATTGAGGAAAAACCCCCACGTAAACGAAATAAAATCCCTTTCTTTCCATCATTTTTACAAAGAAAACGAACAAAGGCCTCAACAAGGGAAGCCACTACTGCCACTGCCCTAGACCCCCAACCCATCTGACTAATACCCCGTACACCTCTAACCTCCCAAATGTCAGAATATTTGCCTATTCCACCCACGGGCACTGAAACACAAGAAACAACTACTCTTTCAGTAGCTGAAACACAAGAACCAGCTACCCATTTAGTAGCTGAAACACAAGAACCAGCTACTCATTCAGTGGATGAAACACAAGAACCAACTATAGTTGTCACACAAGAACCAGCTACAGCTAAAACACAAGAACCAGCTGCTGATATTGTTATTGAGACACAGGAATCAGATGCCCAGGGAGCTGCAACATTACTTTCTTTACATCAAGAAACTGAAACACAAGAATCACTTGTCGGTCCTGTAGCTTCTCCACAAGAACCAACTAGTGAGGCTGTGACTGCTACACAAGAACCAGTCATCCCTCAACTAGAACCAACAATAGCCTCTGTCTTGCAAGAAAATGAGTTCCTAAGGTCTGAACTGGAAGCCTACAAGCAAGAGCTAGCCATGGAAAAGGAAGCATATGAGAGGGAACTTAACTTGCACACCCTAGCTCGCATAGCAACCATGTCAGAGGGTACTACAACAGAGAGCCCGCGTAAAGAATATATGTGCAGTCAATGTGGGGACATCTACTATCAAGCAAGCTACAAAATAACTCAAATTCCAATGCCAGGAGCTCCCCCTGCACCTTCAACTTTTGTAGTCAAAGAAGAACACCCTGTTGTTACACAAGAACCAGCAGGACCTTCCAAGATTAAGACTGAGCCCTAGCCTGCAACAAATTTCAAATCTAAAACCCATGCTTTTGTTAACAAAGTTGTACAAACAATGCCTATTGAGGAATCTTCCCCTCTCAGCCAGATCAAGATCCACACCTTTGTGGAACAATCTACTTAGACCCTACCTCAGCCTACTACTTGCAACGCTGAAACACAAACTCAGCCATGGGATGAGCAGGAAATAATACAGAAATGGAAAAAAGAGTCTGTTGTTACACAGGCCAAAAGCCTACAGGAACACAGACAGATCTGGATAAATCATATCTACTCAAATTGGGAAGCTTTGGAGCAAACACGCCAGGAATCATGTGCCCTTAAGAAATAGAATAAAGAGCTAAAAGGCATATTTCTCCTGATATTTGACTTGGCTGCAAGGAAACCATCCTGCAATTACTCTTTGTTCCTTATGGAACGACTTACATGGTTTCAGATCAAAGCAGTCAAAGAAGGCAGACCCCATGCAGTATTAAATCCAGCAGATTTTATCAGAACCTTTGCAGAAGCCTCTGTTATGGATCAACACCTCCTCTGTGGGGCATATTTTCATAATGATGCCATCCCTGAGAACAGGCAGCTTAACCTTAATCCTCTGGTTGGTGACATCCAGATTCGAGCACTCACCTCATTTATTAACAATTAAATTATATGGCAGGACGACTTCCTAGCTGCCAAGCACAATGATTTTAACCGCCTTCTCTGGATAAGGCTAGAGCCACAAAATACTACCACCTTTGTTACAAAATATTATCAGCTTTTAAAGAAACCTGGGATGACTCAGCACATCCAACAATTGTAGACATTAGTATTTCAAGAGTGTCAACATTTCATTAAATCAACAGAGATTGCTGCCCTACAAGAAAACAACATGTTTTGGCAATAGTCTATTGAGAAAAGATAGGAACACAACCCTTTTAGCCCCACTAATCTTGAGATAGCACTCTCCAGGGTACCTAGCTACATCAGGTGTGTTCAGTAATGTGTTGAAAGCTGGATAGGGTACCAGTTTCATTTTCCTATCCTTTGGATGCCAACAGAGAAATACCAAATTCATTATAAGCTTCCCAAGAAGGCCGAAACAACAGCTTGGCAAAGGTTACAATGCGTGCAAGGGTTCAGAGCTCCAACAGACATCACCTTCCACAACTACTGCTTGAGTAACTTGCACGCTCAGAGTTGGTATTTAGATTCTGACTCAGAGTGAAGTTGCCTGAGGACATGCAACATTTTAAGTTGGGGGGGATGTTAGGACCATACAATGTACCTTTTTGCCCACACTTTTTGCCATCATTACACTCTTGTTTCACTCACATTTAAACTCATATTATCACTTTACCCTATATTTCCAAAGGTATACAACGTCTCTTCTCTTTACTATATGTTTAATCTGTTTTGCATATAATTTTACATTACTCTCGTACTTAACTATTGATCAGAAATGTATAAGTGTTGAAACAGTTCGAACTGAAGATTAGCATTGAGGCCCGTTGCTGAAACAATTAAAGCATGCAACCCCATGGCTGAAACAACAACTCACACAGAAGAAGTTGTTACATAGTCCGTGGTCAACGACGCTGAAACTCACATAGAAGAAGTTGTTACACAGTCCATGGTCAATGATGCTGAAACTCACATAGAAGAAGTTGTTACACAGTCTGTGGTCAACGATGCTGAAACTCACACAAAAGAAGTTGTTACATAGTCCGTGGTCAACGATGCTGAAATAGCAACACAATCTGTTACATTGACCACAACAGCCGCACCTCGAGCTAGCATGTCTGAGACCAAGTTGCCAAAATAGTTAGAACGCTAATCCTGTGGCTGAAACAGCCCACGATCCGCGATGCTGAAATAGCATACAATAGCCGTAACAAGAAGACAAAGAAAGAAGCTGTTACTCCAGCCGCCATAGGATCACCTCACTCAACACTTGTAATAGCATTATGTTGCGAGAGACTAGGGTATCCTATTCCAGTTTAGAAAGTCGATCTGACTAAGAATAGGACTGAGATATACACCTATAATTTGTTGATCAAATTGTATTGAAGGGATTATCCTCTTTAAATAAGAGGAAATCATCATTATAGGGGGATCTTCGGTGCTAGCTAAGAAGGAATTTACAGAGAAGGACGTATTTCATTTCAGATTGTAATATGATACATTGACAGATGAATAAAAGACTGTTCTGAGCATTTCTCTCTAGTCCCTTAAATTTCAGGTGAATCTTGTGAGAAGGGAGGGCCCACCTTCTTCACAAGATTCACCCATTAGCTTTGTAGTGTGTTAGTATTATTTCTATTCATGCTTTGATCAAATTCTGTTTTTTCTGAAACACTACTTTGCTGAACTTTGTTTTGCTGAAACACTACTTTATGGAACTTTGTCTTGTTGTTACATTGTTTTCATATGATTCATGTTTGAATAATTGTTAATCATTTTGATTAGCAACCTTGCTTGGTGAATTTATGAAAGCTTGATAATCAGAGACAAGTGTTGAAAGTTCCTGTTTAGGAATTAGGGTCATGCTCTCTGTTAAGATTTAGTTAGTCTTCAACATGTGTTAATTGTTTCATTCAAGCAATGAGTTCATGAAGTGTGATGATCGGAAACAGGTGCTGAAGATTCCTGCTTGGGAATTAGGGTCTTGTTCTCTGGTTACAGAATAGTTTGCCTTTCTTGTTGCAGCATCTTGTAGTTATTTTAATGTAATCCATGATTCTTCAATTAATCAATTCTTTAACTTTGAGCTCTACAATAGGTAAGTTACTTTCCTGTAATTCAAGTTAGAACTTCAGTTTGTTCAAGGCAAAGTGTGATTAATATGTTTTTACTACAACTCTAGGTTGCTTTTGATATTGAGCATATATAGTGCGTGTTTACCTTTGAAATAACAGACTTCCCTGGGTTGAAAATTTATGTAGCACTTGATTGTTTAGTTAATAAGAAATTATAGTGACCAACATATACCTCTTCCCTTTGGGATCAAGGTGCCATTTTATTTTGCACATTTGATCATAAAAGAAACAATCTACCAGCAAAAATAGAACACTAGATATACTTGACCTTCTCTAATCCTATCCTCAATCGAGCCTAACAACTCCTCCTTTATAATTTCCTTCTATGGGAGGTTTGGAAATAATTCTATTGCTGAATTTTAAAAAATGAATCCATGAAAATAGACTTACTCTAGCTCAAGATAAAAAATAAATATCAGAGAAACCACTTTGGCCACTCCATGGTCTTCTCAGGATTGGGATTCTTCCCCTCAAGAGCTTCAAATTATTCATGATATATATATTCACCCCCCTTATACTCCCACCATCTGTCACAATCCTGCACTTGGAACCTCCTCGTCCATCTCATTCTCTCCTCCCACTAATGGATTTCTGAAACTAAAATTTGACGGTGCCTCCAAGGGAAACCTAGGCCCAACAAGATTTGTTAGAACCTTTCACAATAAAACATGTCAACTTATGAGAACCCATGCTAGCTACATAGGGATTGATAGAAACAATTATAATGAGCTTCAAGCACTCGAAGAAAGACTCAACATATAAATTGGAGAAGGCTTTCAAATGCTAATTATTGAAGGGGACTCCCAACTCATCATCAACATGCTAAAAAAAATCCAATGCAAATATTATCTAAGAAAACTCACCATGATATTGAGGCTAGCCAATATCTTGGAGCGCATCCAATATCTTCTCTTCAATATTGAAGTGATCATCCCCTCACATGTCAAGCAGTCTACCAACAAACTTGCAGACAAACTCGCTAACGAGGGAATCTTCAAAGAAAACAATCCTATAGAAAATGTTTGGAACCCTTCTTCCCACTCTCCCCTTTACTATATCTTCCTAACTCTCTCCTGGGACAATATCCCCCCCCCTTTGTATCGATGTTAGGTAAGTGCTCAGCAATGGGACCACTCTAAAAGGAGAATCGCCACTTGTCACCCACAACCTACATCAACGAACCACATGGGCGTTGTCACCCACAATTTACATCTACGACCCACCTGGGCACTCACCTTAACCTCTCGCATACAAAATTACTTCTCCACATAGACGCTCCTCATGAACTCCCTCATTTGACATCATTTCACCATTAAATCCATCCTGATAATGCTCCTCTAATACAATTTTATCTCAATTCTCATCCTTCCCACATCTCAGGCTCTCTAGGCTTCTTCACCTAGATTTATGATTCATACAGATCTAATTATGGTTTATTATGGGCTCTATTTCTAATCTTTGCGATGGAATGTATTTTTTTTATACTTACCTATGAGGTATCCTCTACCATTTGGATCCTACATCTCCCATCCTTTGTACCCATATTCTCCCTCACCTTCTATTGAACCTAGGCCTCTATCCAAAATCAATGTTATTTTATTTCCCTTCATTCTATCCTCGACCATGGATAGAGGTATTTCATCTCGTTGCTCCATAGGAAACTCCTCCCATCATTCTTCGGGATCGTGGCTTATATCAGTAGCAGAGGACTCAGACGAGGCATATCAAATTTACACCCTGACAAAGGTCATATCCGAAATTGACTTGACGAACGTGGATATCAAAGTCCTTCAACATTTTATCCCAAACGAAGAGGTCTTGCACACCATTTGTTCTTGGATTCTAGACCCAACCACCATGCAAGTGAGGGAGTCCTAGTAACTAAAAACCATAGACATTTACTGTCATATCAATATGTTTATGGTACGATTCTTGGTTGAAAGGCATGAGGTGCACCAAGAGATTATGTTGTATTTGGATGATGTGCAATTGCAGATAAAATTGTTGGACCAAAAAAACAATTTGTTAGCAGAGAAGCTTGCTAGAATGAACTTGACCAACCTATATTTTCCTCAACCTCGGGTTCCTGTGGCTGAGGAATGGCCTCCTATTGCTTAATTTTCTCATGCTTTTTGGTTTAATTAGTATGTTTTTCACTCTAAGAATCATGGTTGTTTTTCCCCACCTCCTTACAATCTTTTCATGATAGGAAAAAGCTAGTATACCTCATACGAGACATATCTAGTACTTATTATTTCATGTTTTACAACTTTAAAAGAATTGAGTTTAAAATAATTATAGACAAGTTGATGCATTTTTAGTGGTCTAGTTTCCCGAGTGGCAGACCAACAACAAATTTTTTGTACTGTATTTCTACATTCTAATATAAATATGATGGATAGCTTACAAAAAAAAAGGCCCACTATGTAATCGGTACCCATTAGAGACGACAACATAAGTAATTAAGGATTTTGTGATTGAAAATCTATTTAAAGAGATAGGAGACTATGGAATGTTTATCTTGTGTTGTGTATTTGGAGATCTTCTTAGTGAAAGGTCACCCCACCTTAAGAGGCAAGTGGACATTGTTTTTCTTCTTCTCATTATTGATAAACAAGGGTATCTTTTATAGATTTCATTTTATCGTCTCATGTTTCTGGATATTTTGCAATTATATTCTTTGTACACCTCGTTGTGTTTCAATTGTAAGGGTTAAGGAACACTGCATGTTATCCATGTTGAAATTTAAAATATAATTTTATTTTTATCATTTCCGTATTCATACTTTTGTCCACTTTTACAATATGAAATATTTTAAAAATCAAATTCCACACTAATTTTTATTTCTTTACACATATTATTGAAAATCAAAAGTTATAACCAAAATTAAGTAAGCATATATAAAATTTTAACTATATATATATTAAAAACAATTTTATATTTAATTTAATTCCCCATTTATTAGGTATAGAGACAGTAACAAGGAAGCAAGTAATTTTAACCTTGAATATATTAAGTAAAAAGGATTAAAAAAAATCATTTTAATCTTAGATTTATTAAATACAGAAAGGATATTAAAGAATTAAATGTAAGTATATCACTTACATGAATTGAACCTAGGTAGTGTTGGATCAATCCATTCTTCTTCTCAATGTGTATGGACCTTACACCGACAAAGAGGCTTTCTAGAACCATATATTTATTCTTGGGTTTCTCCATTATGAGAATCTCATTCTCAGAGGGGATTTAAACTTTACTCTCAACTTGGAGGAAATTTGGGGGGAGTCAAATCATGAAGGCAATTTGTATCACTACTTTATAGATCAGTTGGAGCAAGTTGAGTTGGTCAATGTGGAATCTTATTGGCTCAATCTAACTTGGAGTAATAATAAAAGTGACATAGATTGGGTTCTTAAGAGATTTGATAGGTTTTTAGTTCATCTTTCTTTGCTACAGGACATTGGGGTTTATCATTCCTGGATTGGTAAGATTCGTTTCTCTCATCAATTTATTGTCTTCTTGGAATAAGATCAGTTGAGAGGGAGGCATGCAGATCTTTTAAAATACAACCCATCTTGTTCAAAAGTGGAGGGGTTTCAAAACTTGATTCACAATAATTGGAAACTTTATCAAATGGTTTGCAGTGACTCGACTAGCCATCAGTTTGTCTATGCTCTTCAATCATTAACAGAAAATGTTGCAAGCTAGGTTGTGGCTCGAAGGAAGGAGATGGAAAAGGAACTTAAGAGTATCAAACTTTAGTTGGAAAAAATTTATGAATTTGATCAGACAAGTCAGAGGTATTTTTTGGATCTAGATAAAGTTCATTCATTGGAAGCCCAATGACATAGTATACTGGTGGAACAAGAAAGAAATGGAGATTGAAAATTCATGCCCTTTGGCTCGAGGCCAGGGATCATAACACCGATTTTTTTTAGAAATTTGAAAACTATTGAAAGAGGTTCAATACCATATGGGAACTAAACAACTTGAATGGGAATAAGGTTCAATGTTTTTCTAGATTGATCAGTTTAAGGGTTAATGATTTTCAAGCCCTATTCAAGGAGCCAAAACATATCAGAAAGGAGGATGTTCTCAATTTGATTTCCTATTTTCCAAAACTTGTTGAAGATAAGGATAATCAAGAATTGTATAGAGAGATATCTAAGGATGATCTCTGAGCCATGATCTTATCCTTTAAGAAAGACAAAAGTCCTAGACTAGATGGATGGACAACATAGTTCTTTGATGAGTTTTTTGATATTGTGGGGGACGATGTTTTGTGGATCATGGAAGAAGTTCGACTCTTTGATAATTTGTTGGGAAGTTTTAATTCGAACTTCATTGTTGTTATCCCTAAGTTGGATTTTCCTTCATATTTCGATGATTTTTGTCCCATTGAATTATGCAAATGTTTGTATAAAATCATTGTCACTCGTCTCAAGACAATCTTGTCCAACATCATCTCCCCAAGAAGTTTGGTTTTCTTAAAGGTAGGCTTATTCATGAAGCAATTGGTTTGGTGTAGGAATGTATTCACGCAACAAAATCTCATAAACATCCTATTTCAATCATCAAAATTGATTTATCCAAGGCCTATGACCATGTCTCGTGGATGTATCTATGACTATTACTTTTGCGTATTGGGTTCGAGCTCCCTTTGGTAAAATGGATTACGTCCTATGTCTCCTTTGTATCCTTTGTTGTAATAATAAATGGTTATGGGTCACACTTCTTTAATTATTCATAGGTTTGTCAGGGATGCCCTAGATGTCACCTTATATTTTCTTACTTGTGGTGTATGGAATTAGTCGGGCTATAACTGAAGCTAAAAGGGTGCACAATTTTTAGAGGGTTAAGTTGGGCAGAACTAAAAATTTAGCACATTTATTGTTTGTGGATGATGTACTCATATTTTGATTTTGTGTGGAATTAGAAGGAAGGATTTTAAGAAACATTTTGGATATCTTATGTAAGGCTACAATAATGGTCATAAACAATTTCAAATATGCAATGCATTTTCCTAATATGGAGGAGGCTCTTTGACAACCTTTTTCCAACCTTTTATCCTTTCCTTCTCATGATCTACATATATGATTCAAGTACTTGGGTTTTAAGTTTGATCCTAACAATTATGGTATAGAAGAATGGAAATGGTTTATTTCCCAGATTGAAAAGAGAATCAATCTCTAGTGTAATAGATGGATAGCATGGGGAGGGTGGCTAACTCTTTTATCAAATCAGTTATTGAAGCTATACCCATGTATTGGAATATATTGGATCTAGTCTCGAAAGGTATCCTCTCTCGAATTGGGAAATTGTGTTCAATTATATTTGGAAAGGAAACAAAGAGTATCTAGGCTCCCACTTGGTCAACTGGAAATGACTGTCCTGAACAAAGATTCAAAAGACATATTGGTCTTCAGTATGGCCCTGGATGGAAATTCATTATGGGTTTTCTTGACCCATGACAACTTATGGAGACATATTATGATAGATAAGTATATATATCGTAATATCATCTTAGATTGGATCAGAAGGCACCAAAAACCTATTCATAATGTCTCCAATTAGTGGTAGTTTCTCACTCTTTCATTTCCAATTCTTGGGATGGAAGGTTGCATGTGGTACTCATATCCAGGTCGAAAGGGATGCTATTGTGGGATGTTTTGATGATGATTTCGGTCAAAAAGGATTAGCTGACAAAGATTTTCCAATCTACTTTCCTTTTGCATTCACTTGAGAAATATTGTGGGCCCCCACTCAACATTTTCTACACATTCGGTCAAGAAAAATGTTTTGGAACTATGATGATAATTGCATTTGACATGGTTGTTGGTCATTTTTTTTCTAATACATGTTCATACTTCTGCACATGGAAAGAAACATTATAAGGAACATCACTATCAACATATAAATTTGGCTTATAATTACTTGCAAGGAGGAATATTCAAAACTCATGCAATGTTTAAGAGACAAGAATCTTATTACAAGGTACAAAGAGTATACATGCTTCTTTAATTAAAAAGAAATTCATAAGTGGAAAGTTAACCTATATTATGGATATAATGTTGTTTTCTTAACAATATTAAAAGCTCATATACCATATGCAAAAGGTTGTGGGTACGACATGTGAGATTGATAATATGATTAATGAATATGGAGAAAATATCAAAAGAAAAGCATCTGAATTGACCCACTTTTACTCTCTCTAAAATTTTATTATGCCAAGCTTCTTTTGGTATTATGGTCTTGGCATTTCCAAGTAATCACACAAAACGTTGACTGGCATTATGGTTGGTTCAAATATTTATCCATCCTTATGAGGCACTCAGCGTTCAATATCTATTGGAACACTGGCAATGATTAGTACTACTACTACTATGCATTCCGTTATGTATTGATTTTGATGAAGTTGTAGTACTTGGATCAGCACTTCATGCTGCAAATTTGAGTGATGGAATCAAGCTAACCCACAAGCTAGGAATGATTTATCGTGTAACATATGGTATCATACAAGAATTGAATATTCTTGATATTGATAATGAGAAGGGTAATCAACAAGTACTTATTTTTGAAATTACTAAGACAACTAAGAGGGAGGGGTGAATCAGTTGTTACTGTGATTAAACAATTTTAAGTCTATTGAACCATTTTTATTCTTTCTCCAAGTGAAAATCAATATTATACAACATATGGACAACATAAATAATGAGCATCAATCACACATAATATATATACAGAGACAAGTTTTCATGAGGAAACCCATAAAGGGAGAAAACCTCTTCTTCTTCGAAATGATAGGTAGCCTTTTAAGTTCTGTACATCATATATGCTTGAGCACCAACTCAAAGTGAGGCTACTACCTATGTTTCAAAAGCTCCAACTTGTTGAGAGCACCAAATCGTTGGTCTCTCTAGCACCCACTAGAACGAAGCACCAACCCCCTAAGTGTTCCAGCACCGAATGGATGGAAGCACCTACTTCCACTTATACAAGCACCAACTTGCATACAGAAAACTCTGTGTTTTCCGAAGCACCACCCTACCACCCTATTTTCTAGCCACAACTAGATGGAAGCTACAACTCCCAATATTCAAGCATCAACTTTAATATCAAAGGAACACAGCCCTCCCTAGCACAACCTTGCCTCCCTAATTATAACTAAAAAGATTGAATGACCAACAACGTAGGTATTTCAATTCTTACCACTTCTCCTATGTCCTGCAATTCTTCTATGCTTCTATTTGTTCTACAATTCTGCTCTGCTTCAATATGTTCTGCAATTCTTCTCTTTCTTCTGTCTATTCAACATTTGTTACTCATCTTTGAGTTTTATCTCACACTATGCATATTGTCAGTCTCACACTGTGCATACTATAATTTTCCCTTTCTTACAGTTCAACTCATTTTTCATTCAGAACCACCAACCATACACAGTCATTGTATATTTCTTTTATGCACTTCTCACGACTTCAATTACACCTAAAATTCCTAGGACAATAATGCTTCAGCCACTGTTGGCCCTTGACCAAGTTTTGAGGAACACTTGGTCATATTTGACCATTTTTGGGACTTCGATGGCTTGTCAAAGATGAAGTGCAACACGAAGTGGAAATCGTGGAAGCTAGACCCATTTTTGGGTCCTTTTAGGGTTTTGGGTTAATGTAATGGGGAAGGGATGTCAACCCGTGGGTTCACCCGTGCTTAGGACCACTTTTGTAATGTATAAATAGATAGGCAATGTAAGAGATAGTAGAAGTTGTTGCTTAGTGCACTTGGTGATTTCTTAGTGCAAGTTGGCTAAAGTGCTAAGAGTTGGATCTGTGTGATCAAGTATGGTAAGGCTTTGTGAATTTTTTGTAAGACTTGCAGAGCTGAGTGCAAGTCCTTATGAGAGACTGTAGAAGGGTTTGTGTTGTAAGGCAAGGAAGAAGGATCTAGCAAGCTGCACAAATCTTCTATCATGTGCACAGTAAGGTTTGGAGGCTTTGCGCTGTAACTGATTGGAGACATTAATTAAGAAGAAGACTTTGTGGATGTATCCCCAGGGTGGGGGTGAACCACGGTAAATCTGTGTGTTGTGCTCTGTGCCTCGACTTGGTATGCTTGCCTCTTCCTTTGCTAAGTGCTTTGATGTGTGTAGATATATATATTTATGCTTTGTGATTATGAGATATGAATGAATTTTATCTCTGATATGTATGAATATGCTTAGTGTTGATCTACAGGATCTGATCTGTTTTTTGTTACTAAGTGCTGAAATATATTAGATATAAGTAAATGTTGTGATGCTCTGTGCTATCTGTGAAGTATAATAAGACTGAATATTGATGAAGATTAACTTATAAGTGCTCTGTTAAGTGTTAGAATCACAGGTCTGTGTCCCAGCTAAGGTTGCAGACATCTGAGTCCTGCAACCACCCATGCCTCTACCTCGGGTGAGACTTCATCTTCTTCACAGGTGTTGTCGAAAGGGCCAGTAGTTAGGGTTTTTTTGGTGCATTGTCGTAGCGTTGAACCTCGGGTTTGCCCCTGTTCCAACAAATGGTTCTATTGCTAGGACTGAAACTGTGATTGTTGGGAACTGAGCAAAAGAAGATTTGTGCAAAGATTTTTCCTGAAATTGTAAAATCTTTGTGCATGGATCAATGCCCTAGTGCGGAGTGATCCACTTGATCTAAAAATATCTGTGATGAAGAAGGAAGGACAGATATGAAGGAAATAACTCATATCTACAAGAAAAGAGGTTGATACTGAAGAAAAGAAGTAAGATCTATAAGCTTTGTGCTCTGATAAAGGTAAGAATAGTTAAAAGTTCTTAGATCTGGAAGCTTTGTGCCCTGTAGAAGTAAAAGAGGTGAAAAATTTTGTTTCTAAAGTATGGATTTAGGTATGCTTGATAGATTTTGTCCTAGCTTGAAAACCAGGGCATTATTAGATGACAGAATGTTTGATATTAATAGACCTGATAAGAATAATGATAGATATGTTATACCTATGCATAGAAAGAATTTTTGGACTAACCAATGGATGCAAGATCCTAGAAAGAAATTTTTGTAGGTTCACCATTATGATCCTAGTGCACAGTATAAGAAAAGTTGGGGCTCATTGAAGAGAAAGAGAGGATTAACTGGTACAGTTGTAGAAGACCATGACATCTTTCTAAGGAATGCTCTAGGAGAAACCCTAGTTGCCTATATTGTAAGGCTATGGACCATGAAGTATTGGATTGCCCTAGAATGATTGCTAGACCTAAAAAGTTGAATAGAGAGAAAGAAAACCCTGAAGGAGATCAAGAGACTAATATTATAGAAGAACCCTAGAAAGAATCAAAGATTATGTTGCTGAAAATGAAAGAAACCCTAGATGAACATAAAGATGCCAGTTTGTCAGAGATATTCAAAGAAAAGGAGAAAATCGAACTAAGAATAGGAGACTTCGACATTGAATGTGCTCTAGATGAGGGAACACAGATGAACATTATGATAGAAAGTACTTGGGAAACCCTAGGAAGGCTTGTTATGGTTCCTTCACTAGGAAAAATAGGATTGTTTAAAGGAAAAATGGTAACCCTATGTGGCAGGATTACCCAGATAGCTATGAGTACCCATGGAGCTTCGATGGAGGAATAATTTGAAGTTAATAAATTTATTTGTTAAGCCCTAATATTGGCTCATTACCACTTAATTGGGGCATATTAGATTAGTAATGTTATTTTATTTATGTCGGCTTAGGCCATTAGTTTTGATTTAGATTAGTAATGTTATTTTATTTATGTCGGCTTTAGGCCATTAA
>ML778127.1:361155-383232 GCA_009831015.1 Picea engelmannii | reverse complement strand
ATGGTGTTAATGATTTTGGTTATCGCTTATGGGATTATGAAAATAACAAAATCATTAGGAGTAGAGATGTCATATTCAATGAGAAGGTCATGTACAAATATCAGTTGCAGGGAAAGAAACAGGAAAAAAAAAAACAAGAATACACAATGCTTGATGAGATCATTGAAAAAGAAATTCCAAAGGAACCAGAAAATCAAAATGTACAACAACAGGAGCAGCAGGTACCTCCAACACCTACAAGTGTTGTTAGAAAATCTACCAGGTTAAGTATACCCCCTAAACGATATTCTCCTTCATTGTATTATTTATTGTTGATTGATTTTGGTGAACCAGAATGTTATGAAGAGGCAATGCAGGTAGACACCAAAAGGAAGTGGGAGCAAGTAATGAAAGAGGAAATGGATTCCTTGGTAAATAACCATACTTGGGACTTGGTTCAGTTTCCTGCAAGAAAAAGATCATTGCAGCTAGTTGAAGGAAGAAGATGGAGGAGAAAAGTGGTACAAGGCTAGACTTGCTGTAAAAGGGTTTGCACAAAAGAAAGGTATAGATTTTGATGAAATATTTTCTCCTGTTGTTAAAATGACTTCAATTAGAACTATTTTAAGTCTTGTGGCAGTAGAAGATTTGCATCTTGAACATTTATATTTAAAAACAACTTTTCTCCATGGGGATTTGGAGGAAGAGATTTATATGCAGAAGCCACAGGGGTATGAGGTCAAAGGGAAGGAGAATTTGGTATGCGGGTTGAAGAAGAGATTATATGGCCTAAAGAAAGCTCTGAGGCAGTGGTATCTAAAGTTTGACAGGTTTATGACAGAACAGGGTTATAGTAGATGTCATTCTAATCACTGTGTTTATTTTAAAAAGATAGAAAATGGAAGCTTTATTATCTTGCTATTGTATGTAGATGACATGCTTGTTGCAGGGTCTAATATGTAGGATATAAATGTGCTCAAGAAGAAATTATCCAATTCATTTGCGATGAAGGATTTGGGTGCTGCAAAGAAAATTCTTGGTATGAGAATAACAAGAGACAGGAAAAAATGCAAACTGACATTGTCTCAGGGTGAGTACATAGAGAAGGTGTTGGAGAGGTTTAGAATGTAGAATGAAAAACCAGTTAGTACACCTTTGGCCAGCCATTTCAAATTAACTAAGGAAATGTATCCCAAGACACGGGAGGAGATAGAATACATGTCCAGGGTCCCATATTCATCAGTAGTTGGTAGCTTGATGTATGCAATGGTTTGCACAAGACTATATATTGCACATGCAGTGGGAGTTGTGAGCAGATACATGAACAATCCAGGTAAAGAACATTGGGAGGCAATAAAGTGGATTCTCAGATACTTCAGAGGTACTGCTAATCATGCATTATGTTTTGGTGGTTCAAAAACTGTTCTACAAGGATATGTTGATTCAGATATGGCAAGTGATAAAGATAGCAGGAGGAGTACCACAAGGTATGTGTTTACTATAGGTGGAACAACAATAAAGTTGGATTTCAAAACTGCAAAAGGTTGTTTCACTTTCAACAACAGAGGCAGAGTATGTTTCTGCTACAGAGGCTAGTAAAGAGATGATTCGGTTACAGAGGTTTATGGAGGAATTGATAAAGAAGCAAGAGAATAGCAGGTTGTACTGTGACAGTGAGAGTGCCATTCATCTTGCAAATAACTCAGCCTTCCATTTGAAGACTAAGAATATAGAGTTGAGGTACCACTTCATACGATCCACCTTGGAAGATGGACATTTGAAGTTGGAAAAGATACACACTAGCCAGAATCCTGCAAACATGTTAACAAAGGGAGTATCCAGGGAGAAACTGAGTTCCTGCTCAATTTCAGTTGGTCTTCAAGAATGAATATGAAGATGAGAAATTTTCCAGGTCCAAGAAGGTTCAGAGTCCAGCATATACAGCAGCGGTAGAGTTGTTGAGATCAGTCTCCAAGTGGGAGATTGTTGGTTGTGGATCCTGATTATCTTCCTTATTCAGAGGTCTTTTACTTTCAGCCGTATTTATACCCCATGAAGTATTTACACCCCAGAAGTATGTACACTCTTCCACACGGTGGAGTGCATAGGGGGGGTACCCCCTCTGCGAAGTCTGGGGGGGCTATCCCCCCGGCTGGGGGGTCTGGGGGAAAGCAGGCCCCCAACGGGGGTTCAGGGGTGAAGCCCTTGAAGGAAAAATTGCCTTGTAAATGTATATTGTAATTTCATTATAAATATGGACCGTTCATTATAAGGTCACAGATCTAATGATAGATATTATGTTAGGGTTTTTTTCCCTAGAAGGCAACCCTCTTTTATGAGGGAAATGTATTGCAGCTATGTTTGATGGCGAATATTGTATTCTAAGATAGGAGACTATGAGAGAAAGAAGAGGAAGTTACAGTGGGTTTGTTGTAGGTTGTATCCCTTCATATGTTGGATAATAATAAAGGAAGGACATGGCAATTTCTCTGGTGGATGTAGCCCACACTGGGTGAACCATGTAAATATGTGTCTTTATTGTATTATGTATCTTTTGTGTTTTGTTTTTGCATTTGTTTTATTTTATTGCTCCACGGTCCTGTTTTTATAACACTTGAGTTAATGACTAAGAGAACCATGTCGGAAAGAAGAATGTCCACTGGAGTCCAAGCATCATCGACGGGAGTAGTGCAAGCCTCCTCATCGACTAGTCAAGCAAGAACATCTCGAGCCGGCGCAAAAAGAAGAACTAATCATAAGGACGACATAGCCAATGCGAAGTTAGTGCCATCCATCCTACCAGCTCACATAACCCCTTTGAGCAGTGAGATTAATAGGGACAATGTCCCTAGAGACTTTGAATACACCCTTTTCACTGCATACCTACCGAAAGGAGTGAGAACCTATCACGCAGATAAATACAAGGTTATAGCATTGAATTTTTGCGACTTCGACCTGGGGGACCGTAAATCTTACAGCATGCTCGCCTCATATAAGTACTTGACGAGAACTAAGGGAAATAATTCAAATCTCATCCCTCAGCAATGGACGATGAACCTCGCGCAGTCTACTTTTCTCAACATTATGAAAGTACTGCACTTCGACAGACACCAAGAGGTGAATTCTTGTGTAAAAATACTGCTAGCAAGTTACCATGGAGGATACCTATGGTTATATCTTTGCATAACTATTGATCCGACGCTGATCAACAGGATCATCGGACCTAGCATGCAGGGCCCTGATCCCGATGAGTATTATCCTGGAACAACCGCAGACTGTGCTCTTGCACAGAAGATCAAAGAAGCCTATGTCGATGTTGAGAAATATGTGAGAGGCTACAAGGTAGATTCCATTGAAAGTGGCATAGTGCACCTCGCATGCCAACTGATCACAGGGAAGTTGGTATGAAAGAATCGACCAACACAAGTATCTAGATTTGTAGTTGACCTTGCAGTAAAGTGCACCGAGGGACTACAGATGAATTGGGTGAAGTACCTGGTGAATCAACTGGAGATTGACTGCAAAGAAGCCCATGATTAGGGGCATGAATTCCAATTTAGCTGGCTCCTGATACTAATCACTTTTGTTGCATGGGAGTTACCGGAAGGTGCAACCTTCCCAGACCTAGACCCCTTTCAGTCACTAGCCACGAAGTTCAGTAGATTATGGTAATCGAATGACATGAGCAAGCAATGGAAATCAAATGTCATTTTCCACGCATACTATAACCAATTGAAAGCAACCATAAGGAGTGAACCATGCATAACCCTGAACACTTTACAAAGATTCCAACCTCTAATAAATTTCAGTGTGGACCGCCACTTTATATACCTAACCCCACGTGCTGATGAGCATCAGGAACAACTTCAGTCCTATTATAAGATGACAGAGGAAGACCTGGAAGAGATCACCAAAGAATGGTCGACGGACCTTCTTGTTCCAGCAGACCCCATAGAAATGTCTGACATTGATAGCCCCAGAACTACACAAGATACACCTGGGCCCAGTAAGACAAAGAAAGAAAAGTCAACGAAGAATACTAAAGAAGTCCAGGATGTTGATAGACTATCTGTAAGGATGGATTCCATTACACCAGATGAAGCAGGAGATGACGAAGAAGGTACAGAAACCCAGAGAGTCTAAGTACCACTACCTTGGAACAAAGAAGACTCATCGAAGAAAAGGAAGGTCTCACCTCTAAAATCTTCCTCTAGAAAGAAACCAAGAACCCCTATAACCAAGATGCAAACTGCCCTCACGTTGGATGATTTTGATTTCATTGTTGTAGTGGTCAATGATTCTTTAAAGGAAATCATAGAGAAGCAGGAACAAATGTATAGCCATATTGAGATCGCACTCCAAGGGGTACAACAAGCACTCCAGTCTAGCCGAGCAACCTCTACTGCACCTCTGCCAGAAGGAACAACAGAAGCGGGAGATGAATCAGTTCAACTTTGCAAGATTGTTGATACAGTTGAAATACGCCTTCGACATGCTCAGGAAGAAAAAGTGTAGGACACCTTGGCCCTAAAGAAAGAACAGGAGGAACTTATTGAACAACGTCGAACCACGCAACAAGAGAAGAATGCTCTCCAAGAAAAAATTGAATAAGACAGGGCGAAGATACGAAAAGAGAAAGAGAAACTACTTGCAAAGTAGATAGGAATTGAAGAAGCAGTCAACAGAGAATTTCTCTCTGTGACCGGCTTAGAGAAAAAGGCCGAAGAGCCCATAGAGTGCCAAGTGACAAAGCTGGCTGAAGTTATTCAACAACTTTAACAAAGGGTCATGGAATTAGAGCTTCATAACATACCATAGACTCTGCAAGAAGTGCGCGACCAATGAGAATTGAATGCTCAGAACACAGTCGAGAGGATTAAAACACTTGCTCCATAATGTAAATAGCTAAGTAGCAGAAGTGCGTAGATATATGAACAACTATCTGAAGACCCAGAGTTGAAGAAACTGGAGTCCCAACTCTAGGAAGAAAAGCAGCAAGTCGATACAGTACAGGCGCAGCTCAAGCTCATGTCACCCATCGAGAGGATGAAGAGATCCTAGGAACAACGCATTGCCCAGCAAACCGTTCTTACCATGCAGAACAGAGTGATGGAAGTCACCCAGAAACTTCATTCAAGCCAGGAGGTGGCCTACCTATTGTTTGAATAAATTGAAGGCCAAGGAACACTACTCGAACAAGTAGTTGCTACAGTCGAGCAATAACTGGAAGGACCTATCAGTGAAGCAGTTTTTTAGAAGTTTATTGAGCGAGAAGTAGAAGCACAGAGACAAGTCTAAGAAGCTTGAGCCAAGCTCAAGACCTTTGAGGTAGAGTTACCCAAACCTGAGTGACTCGGGATGAGTCACAGGTGAGTGTTAGGGGCCTGTTGGCCATTGACCAAGTTTTGAGGAACACTTAGTCATATTTGACCATTTTTGGGACTTCAACATCTTGTTAAAGATGGAGCGCAATGCGAAGAGGAAATCGTGGAAGCTAGACCCCTTTTTGGGTCCTTTTAGGGTTTTGGGTCCTTCTTATGGATCCAATGATGGTCGATCTTTGGGCTCATATCTGACGCCTAAGATATATTCTCTTCTACTGCGTGCTCTTCCTATCTAAATTAAGATCTGACGGTCATCGGGAATTTTGAATGGGATCCAACGATCACTGTTTCTCTTCACTGTTGATCTTGCCATTGCAATTCCATTATCACTGCACTATTGATCGTGCTAATCTTTTCCATCAATGACAAACATGCATACTCTTCCTCTGTGTGAAAACATGCCAACAATCTCCCCCTTTGGCATTGATGGAAACCCCTTGAAAAACATGCAACTATACCACTTTAGCATCCTTGAAATTACCACACTTTCTCCCCCTTTGACATCTATGTCAAATAAGAAACACGCTCCCCCTGAGCTGTTGCAGTACATACTCCCCCTGTCAACTATGAGAAATTTAGAAATACAACAGATATTCAATAAGTACTCCCCCTGACCAGATGAATAGATTAGACGAAGGAAGTTATAACCCCCAACTTTTGATGAAGATATCCAAAAAGGGTCGTTGCTAATGGTTTAGTAAAGATATCAGCTATTTGTTCTGTTCTTAACTTGTTCTCTGAGAAAATGGTATTTTATTGGGATATGATTAGTCTTGGAGTGGAGAACAGGGTTCTTGGAGAGACTAATGGCACTGGTGTTATCACAATGAATTGTAATCAAAACAGTATAGTTTACCTTCAAATCTACAAGAGTTTGAATCATCCAAAAAATATGAGTGAAACGAGTAGCAGCAGCAATGTACTCTTCTTTTGTAGTTGATAAGGAAATAGATCCTTGCTTCTTACTAATCCATGCTACCAATGAGTCACCCAGGAAGAAGGCACCTTCACTGGTGCTCTTTCTCTCATCCACACAATTTGCCCAATCTGCATCTGAATAAGCAGTTAACTAAAAATTCATATTTATGGGATACCACAGACCATAAGTCATTGTTCCCTTCAAGTATTTGAATATCCTTGTAACAGCTACCAAGTGACTTTGTTTAGGAGAAGACTGATAACGACCTACCATTCCAACAACTTGCATTATATTAGGACAAGGTGTTGTGATGTACAAAAGATTGTCTATCATAGAGCGATATGTCCTTTGATCAACATCAAGTGAAATATCATCTTTACTAAGCTTGCAACCAACCACCATAGGTGTACTTGCAAGAGAGGAATCCTCCATCTGAAATTTCTTCAACATCTCTTTCAAATATTTTTCTTGAGAGATAAATATTCCTGGAGAACTCTGATTTACTTGTAAACCCAGAAAATATGACAGTTCTCCTATCATGGACATCTCAAACTCTATTTTCATAGAGTTAGAAAACCATTGGACAGAGGATTCACTAGTACAGCCAAAAAGAATATCATCTACATAAACCAAAACAACTAGTAAATTATCACCTTCAAACTTAATGTAGAGATTGTTGTCAACAATATATTTCTTGAACCCTTTGTCTTGTAAAAATTTGTCCAGTCTATAATACCAAGCTCGTGGTGCTTGTTTCAATCCATATAAGGACTTCTTCAGCTTGCAAACATAATCAAGATTATTTTTCAATGAGAATCCTTCAGGTTGCTCCATATATACGTCTTCCTATAGTTCTCCATTAAGAATTGTTGACTTAACATCCATCTGATACACTTTAAAGTTCTTATGGCATGAATATGCAATGGACATTTTGATGGCTTCCAATATTTCCACTGGTGCAAAGGTTTCATCAAAATCCTGACCTTCAACTTGTGCATACCCTTTACAGACCAATCTAGCTTTATTTCTAACAACTTGTTCTTTTTCATTCATTTTATTCTTGAACACCCATTTGGAACCTATTACATTCTTATCTTTGGGTCTAGGAACAAGCTCCCAAGTATTGTTCTTCTCAATCTGATCAAGCTCTTCATTCATAGCTCTAATCCAATCATCATGCTTTCTCTCTTCATCAAAAATTTTAGGTTCAATCATATATAGAAAAGAAACATGAGATTGTTCTAAGTCTTCAATCAATTTCCTTCTTGTATGAACTCCTTTATTTATATCTCGAATTATCTGATTTTCAGGATGATTCTTTCTAACAGTTATGAGAGGTGAGTTTGTTTCTTTCTGTTGATTTGTGTCAGCCTGAGTATTTGTATCTTCATCTGATTCAGATTCTTCTCTTTCTGATCCTTGGACCTGTTCATCTTCATCTTCAACTATATATTCTATCCTTGGTTCAATACTGCTTACATTTCTGACCGGGATTTCTTCGTCAACGTTTATGTCTATACAATCAACCAGTTTATGCAGCCTCTTATTGTAACATATTTACCCTTTATTGTTTGTAGAATAACCCAAAAAGATACCTTCATCAGCTCTGTCATCATATTTGTCAATATTTTCATCATTACTCTTAACATAACATTTACTCCCAAAGACTTTAAAATGCTTGATTGAAGTAGGTCTTCCAAATCATCATTCATAAGGAGTCTTGTCATTGTGTGTTCTGATATGTTATTTGTTAAGGATATGAACAGTTGTATGAATTGCTTCCACCCAATATGTCTGAGGTTTGTTCCTTTCATTCATCATTGACCTTGACATTTGTTGTATTGATCTATTCTACCTCTCAACAACTCCATTTTGTTGTGGAGTCCTTGGAATTGTGTACTCTCTTTTGATTACATGTTTATCACATAACTCTTTCAAGTTCCATGAGATAAACTCTCCTCCTCTATCAAACCTTACTGCCTTCAATCTTTTCCTTGTTTGATTCTCATTTAGAGCCTTAAACACTTTGAATTTTTCAAATACTTTAGATTTTTCCTTCAAAAAGGCAAGCCATGTTAGTCTAGAATAATCATCAATAATCAACATAAAATAATTTTGTTTTCATGTACCTTCTTTCCTTGATGGTCCACATAAATCCATATGTACTAACTGGAGAGGTTTTTCTATTGAAGGAAAGTTTTTAGATTTGAACTGAGTGCGAGAAAGATTTCCTATCTAGCAAGGTTTACAAACAGAGTCATATGGCTTTGATATCTCTGAAAGATCTTTTAGTGTCCCATTGTTTCTGAGCTTGATTATATGATCAAAATTTAGGTGTCCAAGTCTCCTATGCCACAACCAACTTTCATCATATTTTCTTAAGTGGCATTCTTCTTTTTCTTCTTTTAACACATAGACATTGTTTTCTGTTCTTATCCCTTTTGCAACCAGTTGTCCTAAATTCAAAGACTTTATTTTACAGTCTTTAGAAGTAAAAACTACTTCACATCCTTTGTCACAAACTTGACTGACACTTAGTAGATTATGTTTCAGACCATCTACAAACAACACATCTTGAGATTTTCCTTTTCCATTACTCAGGTTTACCATTCCTTTACCTTTTATTTTTCCTGGTGCATTGTTTCCAAAAGTTACATTCCCTTATTTGTTTTCACTTAAAGTTAGAAACTTACTTTTGTATCCAGTCATATGTTTGGAACATCCACTGTCAATATACCAGGGATTCTTTTGTTTTTTGGGTTGATAACACTAGTCCACACTTGTCATCTACTTTCTTCTTCCAAACCTTGACATTTTCAGCAGTGGGGATCAAATCTGGTTTGTAATTCCTTAAGCGACAATCTGCATCTTTATTTCCATAATTATGGCAGATGTAACATTCTGGTTTATTGAATAGCATATCATAGCGATTTTTATGCTCATAACTATTGTTATGCTTAACTTGCGCCATTTTCCCAGCCATCACATGATTTATAGTCTGAGGTTGTTTGTTTCTTGGTTGTCTCGATATTTGTTGTGGAAGATGGTTATTCATTGAGTATCTTGATTGTTCATATCTAAATCTTAAAGAACAGTTTATAGCTTTGTGACCAAAATTAGAGAAGAAAAAACAATAACCATAGAAAAAACCTTTGTACCTTGAAAAATTTTGTCTTCTTTGAGGAGGTCGGTTTCTTTCATGCCGATAATATCTCTGATCTACAGATTCGGTTCTGGTACTTTTTCTTTCATTCCTTCTTGGTGGTTGATTCTCTTTCTTTTTTTCTGCAGAGTGATTGTTGTCAATTTTTGAGGATTTGACAAACTTGATAGGTTTTGTATTACTTGGATGATCACTACTTGATCCTTCTTCATACCCCAAGACATCTTTCAATTTTGGGTTTCTTTGTTGATTTAGAATGGAGGTTAATCCTTTTGAAGCTTTAATACTTTACAGATTTTGGTGATACAATGCCTTAAACTTCTCCATCTCTTTTCTAGTTTTTATTATCTCTTCTTCTAAGGCTTCACACCTTGCTTTCTTCTCTGATAACTATTGTTTCAGTATGTCCTCTATTTTCTTTTCCTCTTCTAACTCTACTTTTAATAGGGAAAAGTCTTCATCAAGTTTTTTACCATTCATTTTAAAATGTATCAACAATTGTTTTTGTTTTCTCTTCTTACATCTGAGTCTGTCAATTTCCTCCAAAGCACTAATTAATTCACCTTCCATATCCACCACTACTTATTCATCATCAATGTCACCTTCTGTGAGTTTATCATCAAGATCTCCCATAGCCATAAGCATAAAGTCATTTACTTTGTCTTCATAGGATGAATCACTATCTAATTCTTCTGAGGAGTCATCATTGTTTGCACACAAACTTTTCTTTTTACTATATTTCTTAAATTTGTATTTCTTTTCATCATCAGAGTTATGGTATTTTTGGTCCTTTTTCTTGTGGGGACACTTAGATGAAAAATGGCCTATTTTACCACAGTTAAAGCATTTGAAGGGAAACTTTCCTTGATATTTGACTGATCCTCTCTTTAACCTTCTCACAAATTTAGCTTCAATATCATCTAGCTCTGAATCAGTATTCTTGTTTGCTTTAAAAGAAGCCTCTCTAGTAATGGATTTATCTTTGCTAATTCTCATTTCATACATAGTTAAGGTTCCTAGGAGTTGATCAATGGACAGAGTTTTAATATCATTTAGTTCTTCTATTGCAAAAACTTTTGGATTAAATTTATCAAGAAGAGATCTTAAAATCTTTTGAACTAAGAATGATTCTTCAAACTTCTCACCAAGACCCTTCATGGCATTCACAAGTTCTTCAACTCTTAAAAAATACTTGATAACCATTTCATCTTCATTCATCTTTAGCTGTTCAAATTTCAATCTATATGTTTGAAGTTTGGCATCTTTTACTTTCTGATTTCCTTCATAAATGCTAATAAGTTTATCCCACATTTCTTTGGCAGTTTGAAGATGCATCACCTTTAAAAACTCAGCTTCTACAAGTCCATTCAATATAGAATTCATTCCCTTATCATTAAAGCTAACTTCTAACTTATCATCCTTGGAAGCTAGCACAACAGGATTTATGTATCCAGTCTCTACTACATCCCAAACATCAGCACCTAAGGCCATTAGGTATGTTCTCATTCTAACCTTCCAGAAGGAAAAATTCGTTCCATCAAACAGAGGAAGCTTAGTGGTTGAAGTCCCTTCATGACTTGTCATGTTTAAGCTTACAGATCTACCTTTAGATAAAAGGAACCGGATCTGATACCAATTGTTGAAATTGCTAAGACAACTGAGAGGGGGGGGGGGTGAATCAGTTGTTACTGTGCTTAAACAATTTTAAGTATATTCAACCATTTTTAATATTTCTCCAAGTGACCATCATTATTATACAACATATGGACAACATAAATAATGAGCATCAATCACACATAATATATATACAGAGATAAGTTTTCATGAGGAAAGCCATAAAGGGAGAAAACCTCTTCTTCTTCGAAATGATAGGTAATATTTTAAGTTATGTACATCATCTATATTTTAGCACCAACTCAAAGTGAGGCTACTACCTCTATTTCACAATCTCCAACTTGTTGAGAGCACCAACTCTCTGGTTTCTCTAGCACCCACTAGAAGGAAGCACCAACTCCCTGAGTGTTTCAACACCGAATATATGGAAGCACCTACTTCCACTTATACAAGCACCAAATTGCATACAGAAAACTCTATCTTTTCCCAAGCACCACCCTGCCACCATGTTTTCTAGCCACAACTAGATGGAAGCTACAACTCCCAATATTCAAGAATCAACTTGAATATCAGAGGACCACAGTCCTCCCTAGCACCACCCTACCTCCCTGATTATAACTAAAAAGATTGAATGATCAACAATGTAGGTGTTTCAATTCTTACCACTTCTCTTATGTCCTACAATTCTTCTATGCTTCTATCTGTTATGCAATTCTTGTTTGCTTCAAGTTGTTCTGCAATTCTACTCTTGCTTTTGTCTATTCAGCATCTGTTACTTATCTCTGAGTTTTATCTCACACTACGCATACTGTCAGTCTCACACTGTGCATACTATAATTTTCCCTTTCCTACAGTTCAACTCATTTTTCATTCAGAACCACCAACCATACACAGTCACTACATCTTTATTTTATGCACTTCTCACGAATTCAGTTACACCTCAAATTCCTAGGACAACAATGCTTCAACCATTGAATCGGCAACCATCCAAGAACCATGTTTCAGTTCTGCTAACTGAAACGTAACTGAACAGTTAATCGTAAAGATCAACAGTAGCCCTTTGATCAAATTTCCATTTAACAAGCATCGTTGGATTAAATCTGCAAGGTCTTGTGTTTATCCCATATGCCCACTAGCTGTGACCATGGGCCTAATCAAAATGCGTTTCACATTTCGCATTTCGGCAATCCCGTGTCGAAGGGTCTCGACACTCCAAGTTGTGATCCCCGAAATGGAGCTTAGCTTCATGCTAGCTCTTCCCTCTCATATGACCATCAGCAGTGACCACAACCTACACCAGAAGGTGTTTTGCAATTTTTGAACTTATGAACTTCATTGAGCCTGATCAACGGTCGAGATATCCAATGATCTGATGGTCCAGATCTCATCATGATCTCGCGTTTCGGGATTCCTGTGATGAAGGGTCTTAACACTCCAAGTTGCGATCCCCGAAATGGAGCTTAGCAATTAGTTCCTTCCCTTAAGCCTTCAACGATGTGACCTTGTCTATGACCACGGGCTAGACCTTATCGCGATTTCGCATATTGCGAGTTGCAAGGTTAGAGAATTTCCTTCCTTTGACATTCCAGTCAGCGAAATGTTAATCCCTCGCCACATGTCTCTCTTGGATCAACGGTCAAGATATTATCACGATTTCGCAACTTCACGGGCCTTTGTCATGCTTGATAAATGGTCCATGATCTCCCTTTGATCAACGACTCAGATTAAGTCATGGTTTCACATTTCACGATTTCATAGGATAGCGCACCTCCTTTCTTTGACTTTTCAGTCAACGAAATGTCAATCGCTCACCATGTTTCCTCTGCATCCAACGTTCCTCAACATACCTCGATCCAAAGGTCCATATCAATTCTCGGGATTTTGAATATCGCAAGTTCCCACACCATGTTCCATTGACTCCTCCAATGTCCAGGTCAGTGAAATTCTAGTCGCTTGCCACATGTCCTTCTTGAAGATGGACGATCCTCCTCCTTTCAGGATTTTGTAGGCCCGCTTCATATTGCACGTAAATACCGTGCTCTTTCTTATGGATCCAACAATGGTCGGTCTTTGGGCTCAGATCTAACGCCTGAGATCTATTCTCTTCTACTGTGCGCTCTTCCTATCTGAATTTAAATCTGATGGTCATCGGGAATTTTGAATGGGATCCAACAACCATTTTTTCTCTTCACTATTGATCTTGCCATTGCCATGCCATTATCGCTGCACCATTGATCATGTTGATCTTCACCATCAATGACAAACACGCATACTCTGCCTCTGTCTAAAAACATGCCAACACTTATCCCATGGATAAATAAGCTTCCAAGTAAGGCATTCAAGTCTATAAAGTGTAGAAAGGACTTTGAAGTTTCACTTCTATACAATCCTTCTAATATATTACCACCATGGGTTTCCTCTGGCAAGATTGAAACTTAACACATTTCAGGATTAACTGACACCTACACAAAGTATGCAACACAAAACCTCTCTACACCAATAAAGACAAACTTACACTTTTCCCTGAACAAAAGTGGTCTGGTGTCATTTGATCGTCCTGAAACTGTAATTGAATTTTCAGAATGGGTTGATGTTCCAGCGAAAAATTTAGCAACTGAAAATTCAACCTTAATTTTTTCAATTGCATCATCTGAATCAAGTACAAGTCCAACCATCTATAGTGAAAGGGAAGAAGGAAACTTAAGTGATGAGGGATTTGAGAATAACACTACAACTCCCAAAAAGGAAACTCAAGTGTCAAATCCCATAACTGAAAATAAGTTGAGAAAAAGAACTTTTAGAGTTCCTCTTAGGGTAACAGATGTTATTGATGGTCCTGGAAGATACCTTTCTAAAGAGTCACTTGTAGAAGTTGGAGTTAGGATTTTTTATCTGAACCATAAAGAGATGTGAAGAGGAGAATGAATGCAGAAGGAGGATCCACATCTGTAAATGGGAATCAAGTCCTTGCAACCAGAGGAATTTCCTTTCAAAACCATGTGGAAGGATTGTATTCATCTATTCAAGGAGGAGGAAGAGAAATACCAAAGGTGCATTCTCATTTTCGTTGATGACACTAGTCTTGTTCCTAGGTTTATATTTCGTGAGCTAGTAAAAGATTTAAAGAAATTGGCATTGGGAAAGCATAGGCGGCATTCACTCCTGCATTTTATTTTCCTAAACGTACCTCTCTACTTTCCTGTAAAGGGTTGGAGACTCTAAGATAAATGATTTTTTCTCTTGCTACCTGTACCCAAGATGTGCTCCTCTAGTTTAAGGATCTGAAACACAAAAAAAGGGGCATCTACAGAGCCGGATAAAAGGATGCAATCATGATTGTGGCAAAAGTTACAACGATTCTTGCAAATCAGGCCACTGATACAGTATTTTTTCTCTCAACTTATTATCGAAGGGAAAATTGAAGGCGCGCCCTCATTCATAACACAAGTCCAAAACAAATATGGGAAGGTTCCAAGTCAAATAAAATAACCTAATCAGATTTTTCCAGCATTCATATCCCCTTCTAACATTCGACTGTATAACCATTATTCTTAGTATATTATATCATTGGATTAACAATCGGGGTTTGATTCTCATCGATAAGACAAGATTTTCATCTCTATCCTAGTGACCATATTGGGCTCATTAGACTCATTTGCCTTTGTTGATTTCCAAGAGAAATGCTAGGTGTTGCGCAACAAAAGGTTTTGAGAGGATATATTGGAAGGAAATCTTTCAGACAACAAAACTATTCAGTGATGTTCACCTGGCATGACATGAAAACATTACAAGAATATAGTGAAGTATATTACGAGTATAGTATCAAAACAATGAACTATATAATCCACTTGAAAGGAGAATGTGATGCACAATCGACGTTTGAAAAGATAACAATTTACTCATGCAACAGAAAAATAAATGTCATACAATTTTAGTGGGTCATATGTGCGTTGGCCAACCGGTTATCATAAATAATGTATGCTGAATTTTATTAAATGGAGAAAATAGAGGTGGTTCATATCGGTTCACTTCAGTTCATTCAACTAAATCAACTCTAATTGTTGAAACTACTCATCAAACAATTATAAAAGACACATACAACTAACATTTTTTTGAGAGGAAAAAAGGGAAAAAACTTTGAGAGGTATGCTTGGAGTGCAGTGAGGCTTTTCAATTTTTAATTCATCATTCATCCTCTACTTTCAGTAGGGATTGACAGAATTGATGACAGCAGGGAGTCTTGTGAAGTAACGAACGGATGAGGTGAGGATGAACTTTGTTGGTTTTCATAAGGTGAAATGATTTCTTGTCATTTTGTTGTATTTAAGCCTGATTTTATTTCAGCGCTAATCAGTTTCTTATATGCAGGTCCTCACCTTGTGTTATCACCACCATCGCTCCATTCCATTTTGGCTCATCTCTCGTCTTTCTTTCTCTCTTGTTCTTTCTATTGTAACCTTGTTCTAGAGTGGCTAAAGGTTAAATAATTGGCCCAATTCTACGCAAATATTTGTAAATTTCAAAACTCCAAGAATTGTATGGGGAGCAATTTTAATTAGAGATCAAAATCCTTTACGCTCAAAAATTGTTTCTTATCTATTTTCTGTTTAAATCTTAGCTTTCTTCATCTTTATTAATTCAATATATTAAATTCAAAAAAAAGGGGGTGCAAATAAATGCAAAAGAAACTAATGAATTATTACTTATGTAACATAATGTACAGAAGCTCCTCTCATTTTTATTTTTAATTATAGGTATAATCTTTGTTATTTTCTTTATTCATTTGTTTTATTTTTTCTTTTGTGATTTATCATATTTTGACGTAAAGAAAATTAAAATATCAATTCATTGCATTGTTTTATAATTAGTTTTGGTAGTTATTAAATAAATCTCTTTTTTAATAAGTTCCTCTTTTAATTAATCCCTTTAGCACTAACTTTCCCTACCTTTTGATTAAGTTTTGCTTTAGTTGTTTCTTGCTAAAACAAATACAAAATAAAAGACATTTCAATTTTAATCGTATTGCTTGCATTTTCTTTAGTTTTTTTCTTTTAAGATATAATTTTGTTATTACAAATGTATAAAATCACACATAAAAGAAAAAAAAAACTATAAATTGCATAAAAATAAAATATTGTTAAAAAGTAAAAGTACAAGGAGAAGGTATTCACGCTTAGATTGTAGATTAGAGGAGATTTAGTCTGAAGTTCAATGTGTTTTCTTATTGGGTATTTAAACCTAGGGTGACATTCTTGTCTCTTCCCGCTTAGCTCCACGGGAGGTTGAGATGTTGGTGTTGGGGACTCTCTAGTCCCTTGATGTCAACATATTTTGGTGACCATACTAGGGAGGACCGTTTGATGGTTCTTCCCTAGTTTGTTTTAATTCTTTCAAACTTACATTTATCCTCTCTAGACCTCAATGTATAACCTGATTGGAAGCTTGTTTGGTGGTTGTAACCCTGTGGTTTCAGCTACTAATCCTGGGAAGGTCATTCGAAAGTATGGAATCTTTGAATTTGAGGAAGACCTAAACAATTCCCCGTGGTTTGTGCCCATCCCCTTGAAGTTATCTCACCTGGTTAATCCCTTACCTCACAAATTCAAGCACCATTTGCCTCTATTTCATGGTGATGGAACTCTTACAGTGGTTGAACATCTTCGTGCATTTTTTAATGCCTGCTTCATCCTTGGAGTTAACGATAATAATAATTGCATGCTATTATTCATGAATTCCCTTCAGGTTAATGCCTCTTATTTATTTTCCAACCTTCCTGACAAATGAATCTCCACGTGGTTTGAACTTTCTTACTAGTTTACTTCTATCTTTGGGTATTTGGATAATCCTTATGAGCATCTTAAGAGATTTAATCATTTACATATGAAGGATAATGAAAAAATTCTTACATTTAACCTTAGGTTTATCAAGTCATACAATTCAATTCCTACTTCCATTCGCCCTACTAACTTGGTTTCCCTATTGCATTATTATGAACTTTTACCTCCTCTTTACTAATGGCGGTTAGAAGAAAAGAATGTTCAAAACCTACAGTTAGCCTTAACCACTTTCCTCAACTTCAAAGAGAAAATTCGTAGAACATGTTTCTCCGTTGGTATTCATGGTTCACACAAATATTTTTCTTCTTTAATCCCCGTCATCAAGAGTTTATAGGATTGCATGTTCTTTCTTCAATATCAATCTTCAAATCATGTTGGGAGTATATCTTGGGAGCCCTCTCTCCTAGGGCCTAATTATAATAACTTCACTAATTGTGGTCGAGAGATTGGATGTGAAAAGCATATTGATTATATCATGATGCTTGAGGATCAACTCACCTCCCATATTCCAAATACCAACCTTCTTAGACATTGTGGAAAAACTCAATCCCGAGATCATTTGTCATCTCAAGCTTCTTATCCACACGCATACGATGGTAAATTTGATTTTGCAAATGAAGAAATCAATTCTGAACATGTCAACCAATTTATGATACATTTTTATTTTTTGATGATGCTAATGAGTGGTCAAAACAAATTTATGAAGATCGGCATGACTTTAATGATACATGTGAGGAGTCCTCTTTTGAAGATATTCATGAATTCAATCAAGATCTTAAATTGTATAAAACAAATTATAATCCTTTGTTTCAATCAAAAGAGGTTAAATAACTTGACACTATCGAGCATGTCCCTCCTAGGTGCACTTTTTACTTCAATGATGATGACTATTTTAAGAACATCCCTATGTTTTTTAACCCATATTATGAATCCTCTTTGAATCATGACGACCCCGTTCCTAATAGAAATATTCCAAGAAATCATATTGAATTATGTGATGAATTCATTGACCATGTCTTTGACATACAAACCCTAAATCTTAAATTTGATCCAATCGATACTTTCAATATTAAATGAAAAGCATCTATTGGTTGGCATGTCTTGGAGATTGGTGATCATTTCTTTTAGGTATTGATTAGTCATTTCTCCTCGCCATACACATTCATTGCTTAGCATGTTGGCAATCCTTCCACGTGTAAATTTTAAGATATGCATGCAAAGCAGGCAACGCATTCCTTTACGCTAAATTTCATTCGAACTGAGTCCAAGCTAATGGTTTTATTTTCCTCTGTACATAAATAAACAAAAATAAATAATAATAAAAATAAAAATTTCGAAAAGGGGTAGATTAGTTTTGGTTGGCTTCACAATTATTTAGTTACTTTCTCATTTTTTTTTCTTCTTTCGTTCCTTTTTCTTTCTTTTCTTTTTTTCCCTTTTGATGGTCAGAAGTGGTGGAGAAATGGTTGGTGATATTAAAAGAATATTTGTTTATTTTTAACTGATTGACCAAATCTTTTTTGGTGGACAACAGACTTGCAGGTGAACCAAGCCACCTTCTCTTTTCATAATCCATCGCTTGTCTACCATGCACTTTCTAAGCAATACATACTCGCTCGTTAGATTCATCAATTATGTCCCCATCTTCCTTCTTTCCCTTTATTTGTCCCCCCCATTTTGAGACGGCTCCAGCATACATCCATGAAACGTTTTCCGGATTTCTAATTATTTTTTCAAGATCCAAAGAGTTTCTCCCTTTGAGTTATACAACAGGACCAAATCCCCTCATACTTACCACTTTTCATGAGTTATTCCATGAAGTCCTGATCCATGAATCCTTTGAACTTCATCATGTTTCCCCATGTTGTATAACCTGGTCCACCTAACCCTATCGACCTCTTCTTGTCTTACATTGAGTCACCCTCAACCCTATCATTACCTTACCCTTCCCCTTGCCTTCAAAAAATAAAATAAAAATTCCAAGCTTTCACGCCACTGTAAGTGACATGCATCTGTTGGTTGGAAGATGTTGACGATGATTTTGGTCAACAAGAATTAGCCGACAAAGATTTTCCAGGATACTTTCCTTTTGCATTCACTTGAGAAATATTATGGGCCCTCACTCAATAGTTTCTACACATTCGGTGAGGAAAAATGTTTTAAAACTATGATGATCATTGCATTTGACATGATTGTTGGTCAGTTTTTGTCTAAGATAGGTTCATACTTATGCACATGGAAAGAAACATTAGAAGGAACATCACTATCAATATATAAATTTGACCTATAATTACTTGCAAGGAGGAATAATCAAAACCCATGAAGTGTTTAAGAGACAAGAATCTTATTACAAGGTACAAAGAGTATACATGCTTCTTTAATTAAAAAGAAATTCATAAAGGGAAAGTTAACCTATATTATGGATATAATGTTGTTTTCTTAACAATATTAAAAGCTCATATACCATATGAAAAAGGTTGTGGGTACGACATGTGAGATTGATAAGATGCTTAATGAATATAGGGAAAATATCAAAAGAAAAGCATTGGCATTGACCACTTTTCCTCTATCTAAAATTTTATTATGCCAAGCTTCTTTTGGTATTATGGTCTTGGCATTTCAAAGTAACCACACAAAAAGTTGACTGGCATTATGGTTGGTTAAAATAGTTTTGCATCCTTACAAAACACTCAATGTTCAATATCTATTGGAACACTGGCAACGATTAGTACTACTACTTCTATGTATTTGGTTATGTATTGATTTTGATGAAGTTGTAGTACTTGGATCAACACTTCATGCTGCAAGATTGAGTGATGGAATCAAGATAACTTGCAAGCTATGAATGATTGATGGTGCAACATATGCTATCATACTGGAATTTAATAGTCTCGATCTTGATAATGAGAAGGGTAATCAACAAGTACTTATCCCACGGATGAAGAAGTTGTTGGAAAATGTTTAATAGGAAGCATATGCTTGTCACTGATGGCAAGTACAACAGTGAATATGGCATGAGTACAGGAAGAATGTAACAGATGGACATCAGAAGTATTCTAGGAAGACGCTGCAGAGCAAGCTCGATAAGTTCAGAAGATATAGTGCAGAGGATTGTTGGCAGGTTTAATAGGAACAAAGTAAGCTCAGGAGGAATTAGCGCAGAGTTGAATGCAATGTTTAGGTGTGCACCAGGGATGAGGTTAACTCATTGTTAAAGCTCAAGAGAGATAGCGTACTCAGGATCACAGGCGGATCAAAGGTCGAGGCCTTTGACACTTAGAAATTCTTCTAATTAAGGAGGATGCATAAGCTCAGGCAGAGAAGCAACATTGATCGTCGGATCCCATCCTGAATTCCTGATGGCCGTCAGATATGAATGAAGACAAAAGGAGCGCACAGATATGGAGGATATATCTCGGGCGTTAGATCTGAGCGCAGGGTTCGACCACCATTGGATCGAGGAGAAGCTGCACGTTCTTTAAAGTGCAAGGAGTATAGAGCCCACAAAATCCCGAAAGAAGGAGGACCGTCCATCTTCAGGCAGGACACGTGGAGATAGATCGTCAGTTCAGTGACTAGAGAGTCAAAGGAACGATGTCCCCTAACCTCTCGAAATCGCGATATCTGAAATCGCGATTTAATCTCAGCCATCAGATTAAGGTTGAATCTGGACCATTGATTCAAATCCATGTCGGAGTTTCGAGGATTGCGAGATTAACATGTCAAATATTATTAACATCAGGAATCACGATATCGCGATATGCGAAATCGCGATGTAATTTGAGCCATCAGATCAAGCTTTGATCTGGACCGTTGATCTAACTCCATGTCGGAGTTTCCGAGATCGAGAGATGGAGAAGTCAAAGACTCTCAACATTAGGAGTCTCGAAGTGCCGAAATGCGAAATCCTGAAACAAGACATGTCAGCAAACCTAAGAACATGTGGCACAACCAGGAAATGACAAGTGTCAAGCTGATTCAACATTCCAAGCACATGTAAGTCACGAATCAGGATGACACGTGGCAGTTATTTAACACATGTGACGTCAGCATACTTACACCATGTCGGAGTTTTGAGGATCGTGTGTTGGAGATGTAAAAGAACATTCACCACAGGAATGTCGAAATTGCGATATGCTAAATCGTGATTTAATCGTGGACCGTTGGATCAAGAGGACGCGTGGCGAAAGATCAGAGCACCATAAAGCTCCTTCTCGGAGTTTCTCCTATCGCAACTTGGAGTGAAGAGCACCTCCATCTAAGGATCAGTGAGATGTGAGATCACGAAAATATCCTGACCATCAATACACCAAAAGACGTGGACCATTGATCTAAGCTCCTTTTCGAAGTTTCGCCTATCGTGACTTGGAGTGACAAGAACCTCTATCTAAGGAATCACGAGATGCAAATTCACGATGAGATCTGGACCGTAGAATCATCGAGATCATGGACCGATGATCTCAGCTCCATCTCGGAGTTTTGCGAATCGTGACTTGGAGAGTCGAGATGCCTCATCTCCAGATTCATGAAACACTAATTCGCGAAAAGCACTTTAAGCATAAGCGCTTGGTCATGGCCATATTCATATAGAGGAAGGAGATAACATAGAAAAGCTCTGTATCAGAGCTTTGGAGATTGTGACATGAAGTGTTGAGACACTTGGCCAAAGGAATGCCAAAATGCCGAAACCCGATTTAAAGGCAAGATTAATAAAGTTCATCCAACGGAACAAATAAACCTGAAGGAGATCGGAGGGCTACTGTAGCATGACATAGTATAACTGCCAGAAACCACTGATGGTTTCAGCCAGAGGACTCGAAGACACTTGGGATGATTGACAGAGAAGGTGAAGAGTCATTGGGAATCTTCAAGAGGGATGAAGATGTTCATGGAGGCGATTGACAGTTGATGAGCATTGAGGCCTGTAACTGAAACAGAGAAGGTGATTTCGACTATCACTGAGAAGACGAAGAGTCTCAAACTGACAGAGAGGCTGAGGAATCTCAGTATAACATACAGTGATGCTGGACACAGGGGTTGAACTGCCAAAGAAGTTGAAGAGTCGCGATGATGATCACACAGAGCACTGAGATGTGGAGGAGATTGGCACGGTATGAGCATGCAAAAGAATGGTGAATATTGCATGCACAAGATGCACAGAAGATATATATATATATATAT
>ML778127.1:337504-350244 GCA_009831015.1 Picea engelmannii | reverse complement strand
TTTATTCATTAGTTTTAGTTTTTCTTTTGTGATTTATCATATTTTGACTTAAAGAAAATTAAAATATCAATTCATTGCATTGTTTTATAATTAGTTTTGGTAGTTACTAAATCAATCTCATGTTTAATAAGTTCCTTTTTTAATTAATCCATTTAGCACTAACTTTCCCTTCCTTTTGATTAAGTTTTTCTTTAGTTATTTCTTGCTAAAATAAATTCAAAATAAAAGACATTTCAATTTTAATCTTGTTGTTTGCATTTTCTTTAGTTGTTTTCTTTTAAGATTTAATTTTGTTCTTACAAATGTATAAAATCACACATAAAAGCAAAAAAAAATTATAAATTGCATAAAAATCAAATATTGTTAAAAAGTAAAAGTACAAGGCAAAGGGATTCACGCTTGGACCATAGGTTAAAGGAGATTTAGCTTGGAGTTCAATTTGCTTTCTTATTGGGGATTTAAACCTAGGGTGGCATTCTCGTCTCTTCCCTCCTAGCCCCACGGGAGGTTGAGATGTTGGTGTTGGGGACTCTCTAGTCCCTTGACGTCAACAGGATGTAGTGAAAATATATTTATTTTAGATGGTTTAGTCTCATTTCTATAAGAAATTGGACGTTGTACCTTAAATCGAATTGGAGACCTTGATAGTACAACAATTTGGGGACAAGGGTGGATTTCAGAGGAAACTTTGAATCTTACATCTTAGTGGAATCAACCCTGGTCTTTTTATATTAATGAATTGAAGTGGGCCCATATTAGGTAAGTCGAGGTTGATGATAAAATGGTTTGGGTTTATAATAAATCGGGGAGTTTCTATACAACCAAACTTGGCTATTGAGCCATGTTGTTTGTGGGTGATACTAAAGAACTATGGTGGTATAAGAAGCTTTGGAAGAATAAGGGACTGCCAAAAAGAATATTGTTTTTTTTTTATTGTTCTTAAAGGCCGAGTTTTGACCCGGGATAGGTTGCCACATAGGGGTAAACATGGTCCGAGTTTGTGAGTGTTGTGAAAGTGTGTAGAGGAGACAAATACTCATTTATGCATGTCTTGTAATTATACATGTTAGGTTTGGATTGAGATTGAGCAAAAATTGGGTTGTTGAAAAAATTGTTGTCATTGATGTTAAAGGACTCATATCATGTCACTATTGAATTATAAGTAACTCATGAAAAAGTTGACTTTACATAAAAAGATGAATTCAAAATGAAGTTTAGTGAAAAGGTGACTTTAAGTAAAAATGTGAATTAAAAATGAAGTTACGTGAAAAAAAGGTGACTTTACATAAAAAGGTGAATTCAAAATAAAAAATGAAGTTAAGTGAAAAAGGAGTATTAAAAGATCAAAAAAGTGAATTTATTTAAAGAAGTAAAAAATAAAATGGTATTTTCCCATGATTTAAAAACTCGTGGTATTTTGAAAAGTGAATTAAAATGGGGGAAATTAAAAAGGTGACTTTACATAAAAAGGTGAATTCAAAATGAAGCTATGTGAAAAAGGTGACTTTACATAAAAAGGTGAATTCAAAATGAAGTTATGTGAAAAAGGTGAATTTACGTAAAAAGGTGAATTCAAAATGAAGTTACCTGAAAAAAGGTGACTTTACATAAAAAGTTGAATTCAAAATAAAAAAATGAAATTACTTGAAAAAGGAGTATTAAAAGATAAACAAGTGAATTTATGTAAAGAAGTCAAAAATAAAAATAGTATTTGCCCATTATTTAAAAACCCATGGTATTTTGAAACGTGAATCAAAAAGGGGGAAATTAAGTATTTAATTAATGGATTATGTGTCTTTTTGAAAAAACATGAATCTTCATGTAGGGTTATGATAAAGTATAAAAGGAGAAGAGTAATGTGAGAAAAAGTGAGTGTGTGAAAATGTGATATTATTATGAATAACATTTGAAGAAATGAGAAGAGTGACGATTGAATATCATTTGAGGAGTGATGATTGAATATCATTCAAGGTGCCATGATTAATTATTAGCAAAGATCATATATAGTGTTCTAGCAAGTAGAACTGGCGTTATAGCAAGCAGAACTTGTAAAAGTAGATCTAAGGCAGAAGTAGTAGAAGAAGCAAGAAGATATAGTGAAGGAAGATCTAAGGAATAAGCAAGAATAATTGGTAAAAGCATAGCTAAGGCAAAAGCAACGAGCATACCTAATGAAGACATAAGAAACAATAAGACCTATGAAGGAATTGCATATGTTTAACCTATAAAGAATAATTTGCAATCTTGAAAGTAGGTTGGTGCCTACCAACATGAAGTAGTGGAGATTGGTGTCTCCAGTAGGTTAGTTCCTACAAACATACAGGAGTGGGGTTTGGTGTCTCCAGTAGGTTGGTGCCTACAACCATCCAACAGTGGGGATTGGTGTCTCTAGTAGGTTGGTGCCTTCAAACATCCAACAGTAGGGATTGATGTCTGCAGTAGGTTGACGCCTACAAATATTTGTAATAGTGGGTTAGTGCCTACAAATTATAAAGAAATTTTTTTTTTCTTTTCTCCTGAAAGGGTTTCCAAGTAAAATCTTGTGTCTTTTAGTTGTTGTATTTTATGTGATTGCTTCATTATGGTTAATGATTGTTAAAAAGAAAAGGATATCCTTATATTGATTCACCCCTATTGGAGATACTTCACACCCACCTAGAAATTTATTTCCCTAAGGTGTTCCCTATGTTTACTAGTCATTATTTAGTCTCCTATAGTCTAGGGAGAATATTCTCTTCACTTCACACTTTAGTTTGATTAGTTGAGTGGAGTTTAGATGCCACATTCTGATCATCACCATGTAGCATTGGGATCATCACCAGATAATATGCATTGTCCTTGGGATCATCACCAAAATAGCACATTACTCATTATTACCCGATCCTCTCCTCACTTCACTCTATTTCAATCAGTTAACTGAAGACTAAGATACTAGTTAACTCAAACTAGGTGGTAGTTAACTCTCGTAACTTCCCGAGAGACTAGACTAGGTGGAAGTTTACTCCTGTAACTACTGGTGTGTGTCTAGATCACTCTAGACCACCACCATGGCACATTGACTTCTCCTCAAATGCGCATTAGTTGATTTATACAGAGTATATCATGTGTAAATTATCATTCATTCATTTGGTTAATGAGAATTCTTCCTTTTTTCTCTCATGTTTATATTTTCTCATATTTTCTCTACAAAATGTGTATGTCATTTTCTAGCTGGATATTTTCTGTGCAAGTTCAACAAATTTACATGGTATCAGAGCCTACGGATTGCAAGGAAAAAGACACACTAGATTCTTTTTGTAGGTATCGAAGATTGAAGACAATGGGAAAAATGAAATTTCCAAAATAATTCATTCTTACACCGTACAATTTCTTTGCATGGAAGGAGAAGATGATAATGCATATTTGAAGCAGATAATCATATAGGTTAACCATGGACACAGAGACTGAACCCACATCAACCATAGAAAAATCCAAGTATTTGAATCGAATGGATGAAGCATTTGGAACTATTTGCAGTCTCATTTCTCTTGAACTCCTCTTTCACATATCCTCCCATAAAACCCCCAATGAAGCTTGGACCACCATGGAAGGGATTTTTTTCAAATAGGATGAAATGAGGGGACACTTGCTTGAGGTGGAATTTCTCACTTTGGATCCAAAAACCTTCGACAATCTCCAATATTTCTTTACCAAATATAAGGATGTGTTGTCACAACTCAAGGCTTGCGGGGTTGATAAATTTGAGGAGAAACACATGGTTCTTACCATTCTCTCGAAACTTGGTTCAGAATACTCAGTGTTTGTATCCACATTTCATTCAGTTAGGCTCACCTATGGAGTTACCTGGAAAATTCCTTCTCTTGATGTCTTTATCGAGTCTCTAACGCAAGAGAAGAACAATCTCATCAACATGGGAAAAATCAAAGGCCCAAAGGTGCATGCACTTGTTGTGCAAGATGGTAGTAATCATCCAAATCAGAAATCTAAAGAAAAAGACAAAAGGAAATCACATGCAAATTCAAAGAAGGAAGGGTACTCAAAACCCTTCAACGATGCCTCTGGATCCAAAGGTGGAAAGGGAAGAAAAAAGGAGAAATGCACTTACTTCCATAAAGGATTACATTCAGATTCCACATGTATGTAGAAAAAGATAGATCAAATGGCTCAAATAATTCAAAAAAACAACCTTGGAGATCGCATCCCCGAGGGTACCAAGAAGAAGAAGCCAAAATATAAGAATCCCAATAAAGGAAATTCTATCCATGCTTTGATTGCCATAAACTCCTCTCCCAATGCTTGGATTGTAGATTCATGTGCATCACACCACATGGATTCCACAAAAGAAGTCTAATCTTCATTGGACGCATGCAAAGGTCCTCATATTTTGATGGGGGACAACTCTCAGGTCAAGGTCAGTGGTAAAAGAAGAATTGAACTCACAAACAAAATCTTTGAGAATGTGTTATAGGTTCCCAAAATTTTCATCAATCTTATCTCTATGTATCAGATGAAAAACTCTAGCACCGGAAAGAGAGTTGTATTCACACCTGATGTTGTTTATATCTATGACATGCAAACCAATTCTAAGGTTGTTACTAGTTAGGTAAATCATCAATATAGACTCTACACATTTTCTGAATTTATTGAACCAGATTATGCATTACTACTTACCCATGCTGATGAAAGAAGTAGGATATGGCACAAAAGGTTTGGGAATTTAAAATTCATATATATGCAACAACTTTTCAAGCAAAGAATGGTTGATGGTCTACTTGCCATCCACTTCTCCAAAGGAATTTGTGAGGGATGTGTTCTTGAAAACCACCCTAAAGAGAAATTAAACAAAGGAAAGACTCATAAGGCCTCATTTCCTTTAGATATGATCCATAGTGATCTAATGGTCCCTTTTCCACATCCATCAATTAGTAAAGAAAGGTACGTGCTCATTTTTGTTGATGATTTCTCATGCTTCACATGGATTTTCTTTCTCAGGAAAAAATCAGAGGTCTTTCAACACCTCAAAGATTTCAAAGCCCTTGTTGAGACATAGTCAGGAAAGAAGATCAAAGTCCTTTGAATAGATAATAGGGGAGAGTATTTCAACTATGAGATACATAATCTTTGTCATGAGGTCAGGATTCAATTGCAGCACACGGTTCCTTATACTTCACAGCAAAACAGAGTTGTTGAGCAGAAAAATAGATCTCTGAAAGAGATGGCATCTTGCATGCTACATCAAAAGTCACTTCCACACAGATTATGGGTTGAAGCACTTAATTGTGCAACCTACATCCAAAACAGATCTCCACATAGATGTGTCAAGAATAATACCCCCTATGAGGCTTGGAGTGGCCTCAAACCGTAAGTGACCCACTATCGTATATTTGGTTCTCATGCATGGGCTAGGATTCCCTCTGAGAAGAGGAAGGCACTTGATCGACATAGCATAGAGTGTATCTTTTTTGGATACCCCAACGATGTGAAGGGATATAGACTCATTGATCTCTCCTAGAATCGGCTCATGATTGAGCGTAGTGTCCAATTTGAGGAAATTATCTCGCATGTAACCCAATTGTCGCATGCAGACACTTTTTCTCTTCCACCTGTCAGAGATGATGAGAAAGTACATGCCGAATCATATTCAGATGAGAGTTTTCATTCAAAGGATTCAAATGATTTAGATACCGAGTCAGTACATTTAGATGCAGAGTCAATGCATGCAGAGCCAGAGCAAAGGCCCAAGTGGGACAAGACTACTCTTTAGGATGCAGAAGATCTTGTTGGGGATCCAGATGATACTAGGAGGACTCGATCTAAGTTCGAGGAGCCTCCTCTTGCACTCACTTCCGCTGAACCGATGCCACCTAGGAATATTTTCTTGGTTTAGTATTCTGATCCATAGTCCTATGGCGAGGCTGCTGGAAATCCATTTTGGGAATATGCCATGCAGGAGGAGTACAATTCCCTCCTCGAGAACCAAACTTGGGATCTAGTTCCCCTTCCTTCAGGAAGGAAACTTTTCAGGTGAAGATGGATCTACAGGACCAATATGGACAAGTTAGTAGATACAAAGCCAGGCTAGTTGCCAAAGGATTTTACCAGGTGCACAGTATTGACTATGATGAGACCTTCACGCTAGTAGCAAAGATGGATTCCATACATTTTGTTGTTTCCATTGCAGAAACCAAGGGATGGGAAGTCCATCATATGGATGTGAAGAATGCATTTCTTCACGACAATCTCTTTGAGGATATCTATATGGAGCAGCCCCAGGGAGTGTAGGATTCATCTTTGGTCTGTCAAATGAAGAAGTCCCTTTATGGCCTCAAGCAGGCCCCGAGGGAATGGTATGCTAAGATGGACTTCTACCTACTGTCATAGAAATTTGTACGGTGTAAGTCAAACCTGAATGTTTACATGCTCATGACAATCAATTCACTTCTACTCCTAGTTATGTATGTTGATGATTTGTTGATCACTGGTTGCTCAACTTCAACGATTTTTGCAGTCAAGAGGATTTTCCATGACAGGTTCTTGATGGCAAACATGGGTCTGCTACATTTCTTCCATGGACTCGAGATCAGTCAGAATGCATCAGGCATCAAACTGTCTTAGGCCAAGTATGCATGAGATCTCCTTGAGATATTTCACATGACAGATTCCAAGTCTATCCTGACTCCTTTCTTATCAAGAATCTGACTTAAGGATGGCGAGGACACTCCACTTATGGACAACACACTGTACAAACAACTAGTGGGAAGCTTTCTGTATCACACACACTCCAGAACATACCTCTCCTATGCAGTTGGACCAGACTCCAAGCTCATGCAGAAGCCGCATGAGCTACATTGGAAGGATGCAAAGTGTATCTTTCAATACGTATAGGGAACCATCACCTTCGGGATTCACTATGCAACAGACTCTACATTGGACCTCATCGGGTTCACTGATTCTAACTGGGTTGGCGATAGCATTGATCGCAAGTCCACATCTGGTTACCCACTCAGTCTAAGTTTTAGGCCCATCTGATGGTCGAGAAAGAAGTAGGTTGTTATTTCTCTATCTTCAGTCGAGACAGAGTATAGAGGTGTATTTAACATAACCATTAAGTCTATGTGGCTACAACATTTTCTCATTGAGTTAGGCATTTAGTTTCATTGAATGATTGTCATTTGGTGTGACAACTAGAGCACTCTGAAGTTCTGCAGAGATCCAGTTGAGAGGTAGCGGACGAAGAACATCGAGATCCACACGCACTACATACGAGACTTAGTACACGAGGGGATCATTGACCTGCAGTTCTTTCCTTCAACAAAACAGATTGCAGACATCTTCACCAAGACCTTCACTGAGAAGAAGTTCCATTCTTTGCGCAGTCATCTTGGAGTGAAGGACACAGTTGGCTAGCAACTGTCAGTTCTTCTTTTTACATACATTGTACTTTGAGGGGGGATTTTTCCCATGATGTTTTCCCTCTTTCATCATTTATGTCAGTGTATCTTTTGTATTTGGGTACCTAACATAGCCTCGTTGTCGAGACCCATTCTTTATTTTCACCATAGTGATGTATAGGGGGGGTGTTGGAGATACTTCACACACCTAGGAATTATTTTTCCTAAGGTTTTCCTTATTTTTACTAGTCATTATTCAGTCTCCTATAGTCTAGGGAGAATATTCCTCTAGGAGAATATTCTCTTAAGTTCACATTTCAGTTTGATCAGTTGAGTGGAGTCTAGATGCCACATTGGGATCATCACCATGCAGCATTGGGATCATCACCAGCTAATGCACATTTTCCTTGGGATTATCACCATACTAGCGCATTACTCATGATTCACTGATCTCCTCCTCACTTCACTCTATTTCAATTAGTTAACTGAAGATTGAGAAACTAGTTAACTCAGACTAGGTGGTAGTTAACTCCTGTAACTTCCTGAGAGACTAGACTAGGTGGTAGTTTACTCCCATAATTGTTGGTGTGTGTCCAGATCACTCTAGACCACCACTATGGTGCATTGGCTTCTCCTCCAGTGCGCATTAGTTGAGTTATACATAGTATATCACGTGTAAATTATCATTCATTCATTTGGTTAATGAGAATTCTTCCATTCTTTCTCTCATGTTTCTCTTTTCTCATATTTTCTCTGCAAACTATGTATGTCATTTGCTAGCTAGATCTTTTATGTGCAGGTTCAACACATTTACAACCCCCCTCCCACTCTTAGTATAAGTGTGTGCTCAATATGGGTCTGGTCCATCTATGGGACACATACTTAGTGAGAGAAATTTGTCATGGTTTATTCACAGATTCATAATTGAAATCACTTCATTTTCTTCCTATTGTAGTGACCTGGGGATTTTGGTTGGCATGTGATATGGTTTTGTTTGATGATAAGGTTTATCCTCCTTTCAAAGTCTCTCAACAATCGATGGCCATGCTATCGAGCTATAAGGGAGCACAACATGTGGGGAGGAATCAGGTTCTAGGCGTAGTGGATATCAACAAGAATATGGATTTGGGATTCTTTGATGGTGCTTTATAAGGGAAGAATCGTATATGTGGGCTAGGGTACATTCTCTTCCTCTTGGATTCTCACTTTGTCACATGTAGAGAAAATCTAGGTCCGAGAATGAATAATCAAGGTGATTTTAAGGCTCTATATGCACTTCTTGAGTGTGTAGTGAGTCGAGTTGTGCTCAAGCTGCAAGTTTTGGGTGACTCTCAATGATTGGATTAATGAGATCATTCTTCTTGAAAATTTGGACCTGTTGGCACTTGTTTAGAACTTAAAATCAACTTCTACTCTTTTTCATTTCATTAGCTATAGGCATGTATACAGGGAACAAAAATTCACTACAGACTCCTTGTCAAAGGAATATTTGTGTTTAGTTGAAAACCATATGACCTAGGAAGAGTTCTCTGGTGGTGAGAGGATCTCACATATGTAAGACATTTATCTAGATATGTAAGCTATGTTGACATAATTTTTAATAGCTTTTCTTTTTCTTTTTGGGAGAAATCGGTTTGTGAATTTTGTTGTAAACCTTTGGGTATCTAGTCAGGCTCATGGCTCATGGGCTGGTAGTCAGTGTATTCCCATACTCAAAGAATATCTTTTGTTGATCATGGAGAATGGTGGTGAGAGGATCTTACACAGGGAAGACATTTATCTACATATGTAAACTATGTTGAAATAGTTTTTAGTTGTTTTTATTTTTCGTTTTGGAAGAAATCGGTCTGTGAATTTTGTTGTAAACCTTTGTGTAGCAAGTTAGGCTCATGAGTTGATAGATAGTATAGTCCAAGAAGCTTTTATGTTGATCATGGAGAAGTGGTATTGCACTTAAGGATTGCAATTTTTTTTTCTTATATTTTTTTCAAGAAAAAAAAAATATTGAATGTAAGGAGGATAACAATCATTCCTCCAACCACTTGAACTAAACCCAATTAACATTGTTATAATTATCTTATATATACATAAATATAATTAAGAGTAAAATTCACCTCTCTCTTATAACAAAATTGATATTATTAAATATATTTTTATAATTTAATATTATCATAATGAAATTGACACTATTAAATACATTTTTATGATTTGATATTATAATAATTATCTTATATATGATGATGATGATTATTAATGTTCACTAAAACTCAAAAAAACTAATTAAATATTTTTAAAATCACATGTTTTAATATAAAGAAGAAAACAATAATTTAATTATCACTTTTTATTTCATGATAATGAAACTCAAAAAATGGAATATTAACTTTTACTCAAACAATTTTATTTATATTATAATTAATTTATATTTGTGATTTTTTTTTTTAAAATGAAACTCATAATTATTAGTATAAAATTGAATATTAACTTTTACTCAAACAACTTTACTTATATTTATAATTGATTTATATTTGTGAAACTTTTTCTTCACATACTTATACTCGAAGGAATAACAATTTTTTTTTTTTTTTTTTAATTAGATTTCAAACAAGGATTGGGTTGATTTAGAATTTTTAAAACAAAGTTTTATAAGGTTTTATGTAGTCAAAGGAATAACAAATTTTTTTTTTTTGTAATTAGATTTCAAACAATGTTTGGGTTGACTTAGAATTTTTAAAACAAAGTTTTATAAGGTTTTATATTTTTCCATGTAACAATGAAAATTGGTTCAAAATGGAAAATGAAAAGAAAAACTAAGATTAGATTCTCTTCTAAAAATTTTGAAATAATGTATGAAAAAATCATATTTATATTAAACATAAAAAAAATGTAATCATAAAATATCGCACGTTGTCCTAGCCATTATATATGATGATGATGATGATGATGTTGATAATGATGATGATGATGATGATTAACGTCCACTAAGACCGAATTGGTCTATCATACCTTAAGAGGGTAAGTGATTACTTGTGATTATTTAGAATTTTGTTTCTATGCTCGAAAAGCATTAAGAGAAGCTTTCCAAGATCACGATACTTTTGTTGAGTTAATAGGTTAGGAAGGTTGCTAGTGTGACAAATATTATGAAAATAAGATCGAATATGGGTATAGGCTAGACAATCTAAGAGAAAGTTCTTTTCATCTTCAACCTTCTTAGTGTCACAAAGGTGACACACTCTTTCATCCCATGGAGTTTTAGGAATTGACCAACACCCGGTTTCACTATGGAGCTCATGAGAATTTGTTCTTATCTTAGCAATGCTTATTGTTTTCTTTAGACTTGGCAAAACAGATAGATAGTTTTGATCTTCTAGATTAGGGTTGATTACATCCTTAAAATACCTTAATTTTCTTTTTTCCTCTAACTCTTTATCACACCACATTTTCTTCTTAAATTTTGATTTGAGGTTTTTTTAAGAGTATCTTTATTCTGAAAAATGTTGTTTTCCATGATTTCCCAATAGTTTAGCCAAGACAGGGAATCTTTATTCCATCCTCACTTGAGTCGATGGTGGTTATGACTCGATTTTGAAGCAATTTTAGGAAGCCTCCTGTCTTCTATGTCGTTTAACTTGTTCTTATACACTCAGTATCTAGTCATAGCCATGTTCCCAATGGGGGAGTGGATTGCTTCTAAGAGGAGGATGGGATACGACGTATTTCCTTTAATTTTGAGATTATAGGTTATAAAATTCTTTTGTATTTTCTCTATCTTTCTCCATGATTCACAAGAGATACTACAACCCCATACTTCACATCCATAAAGAATAGCAGGTGTAACAAGAGTTTCAAAGAGGAGTTTCTTCTTATCCCAACTCCAAATATCAGTTGATTTATAATTGTTTTCAAGCTCATAATAAGATTTCCATCCCCCAATAATCCTTTTCTCAATGCTATAATTCCAATTGAGCTTGTGGTGAATATCAATTCCAAGATATTTGTATGAAGTCACTTCCTCCAAGTTGTTTTTGTCATATACTAAGGTATCATAAGGGATCTTATTGGATTTAATAATCATGACCTTAGTCTTATCAGTATTAACAATCATACCCATATTAGAGCAAAAATCCTTGAGGATTCTTAGTTGGTTTTCAAGATCATGTGGACTCCTTGCCATAATAACGATATCATTGGCACAAATAAGAATATTGATGACTATACCATTGAGAGTAGGGCCGACACAACCTGCTTTTTCCAAGCAATCTTCTAACTTGTCAATGTATATGCCAACAAGGGTAGGGGACAAGGGACAACCTTGTTTGACTCTGATATTGCAGTTAATCTCTTTTGACTATCCCTCAATGTTTTTAAACTTAGAAATAACATTCTCATACATCCTTGTTGTAGCAGCCCTCAACTCGAGAGGCACTTTTATCTCTTCCAACCTATTCCAAAAGTTTTTTCTAAGAACCATATCAAAAGCTTTTATAAATTCAACAAAACAACAAAAAAGATTGGTTTTAGTATTGCAAAACTTCTCTGCAATGATCCTAAAGGTAACAGTATGGTCCAAAATTGAATGATATCTCCTAAACCCGGCCTGGCATTTAGCTCTTTGGTCGTGACTTTCTAGCCAAAGGCTAATCTTCTTTTCCAAAATAATTCCATAAAGCTTGGCTAAAATTAGGCTAATCATAATGGTATTATAATTAGAGGGAATGTTTCTATGCCCATTTTAAAAATAGAAACAATGATTACTTGCGTCCAGGGTTTAGGGAAGCTCTGCTTGACTACTAAATTAAAGAGCTTGTGTATGTGAGGGATAAGTATTGGCCCTCCAATTTTAAAAATTTCATCTTGGTAGCCTTCAATATCCTTAGCTTTCCCATTTGCAAGCCGCTTAACCCCAAACTCTATGTCATCTAAAGAAATAACGTATTCCTTTGTAGGGACAATAGGAATGGTGTCCATGGCATTAGGGAACTCATAAATACTTTTAAGGTAGGAATTCCAGTCCCTTAAGGGAATCCTATTATTTTCTTTAGTATTGCATTTTAGAATTTGGCTCCAGAATTTCTTAGGATCTAGCTTATATAGTTGTGAAAGTTGCTCTTGCCTTTTATTGATATAGTACCTTTTTTTTCCTTTTAATTAGGACTTTGTATGTATTGATCTTACCGAGTTTTAAGGACTCATCAGAAGCATACCTAATGGATTTCCTAGCAATTTTACATTCTTTATCATACCAAGGGTTGGTCGTTCTATTATTCTTTTTATAGGACACCTTGAAAGAGAACTTGTTAATAGAAGTGGAAAGGGTAGTTGTAAAATTATGATAGAGTTCTTCAA
>ML778127.1:311326-323979 GCA_009831015.1 Picea engelmannii | reverse complement strand
GTAAGGTCGATATGCTCTGCACACCTGTAATGCTTTTCATTTAAAAACCTAATCAAATGTACAATATGGATGCGATTGATTAACGCCCACTGGTGTCTACCTCTCGCTGTACAAGTCAAAACCAACCAGCTTTGAATTCCCTCGCATCTCACCTCCCATTTCAAGAAAGAATGTAAGGATGGCATCATGTTTGAAATGCATGACAGGTTGCCTTATAAATGTGAAGTTCGAGAAGGTTACGGAATCAAATACCTAAGACAACTTTTGTTTAAAAAAATTAATTAAATCTACAATATGCATGCGACAGATCGACTCCCACGAGCATCTACCTTTCCTTTGCGACTACGGGGCAATTGTATATTAAAAAATTGTGTATCGTAAATTGTATATTAAAAAATTGTGTATCATATTGTAAACCTGAATCTTCTGTGAATCTTCTGTGTACTATGCATATCTATTACTGAACTACCACTCTATTAAGAAATTTATGGTTTTCTTCAATTTCATGTGTATGCTTTTACGTTCACACAGCGTACGAATTTCAAAACTTGACAGTTTTGATAACATCAGTGGTATTCGTTTTAACGGTTTTAAAGAAAAAGAGAAAATTGATGAGAAGTTTTAGTTATATTAATAGATAATAATGCATATAGGTTACAAATTTCAAAATTAAACAGTTTTGATAACTTCATCATAGTATTAGTTTCAACAATTTTAATGGTATTGTCTAATTGTTTTATGTATCAGTTTTTTTGGTTGGAATCTGGTGACATAAATTTGGACGAAATCACAATTTTCTGTTATTTAAATTGTATTTTTGAAAGCTTATATAAATTCAACCTATTGAAAACCCTTGGGACATTCTGATTATACAGATTTAACCACTCAAATCTATATATCTAACACTTTCTCAAAAAATTTGAAATAAAATTAAACAAAAAAATTCAAGAAAAAAAACCAAAACATAAAATGTTTAAACTACTGCAATTTGAACAGATAAATTTTATAAAACTTTTAAACTAGTGCAATTTGAATAATTATATATATATATATATATATATATATATATATATATATATATATAAACTAAACAATCCTTTAAATTTAACAGTTTTGATAACTTCAATAATGTTTGTTCCAACAATTTTATCTAAAACAATTAACAAATAAAATAAAATCATATTTAAGAGATAAATTATCCTTTAACTAATAATTTACCTTTCAAATTCCAAATTCCACTCCTGTGTAGATATCCTCTATATTATCATATTACACATTATATATTATATATGTTATTATTAATTTGATCATCACTTTTAGAATTTATTATTACACATACATCCTCCATATTATCATATTAAACATTACTAATATGCTATTTTTAATTTGATCATCACATTTACTCCTAGCATTTATTACTACACATGGATAGATTAGTGTAGATTATAGTACACATGATTTTTTGCAGTGTGACAGACCATGCTTACTACTAGCATTTATTAATACACATGATTAGATTAGTGTAGATTATAGTACCATGTGTAGTGGATTAATTGCACAGTGACAGACCATGTGTAGTGATAGATTATTATGGTTTAAAATAAGTGTACCTTTTTAAATTAATTGTAGCTCATGTTAATACTAATGGTGTTTTATCTTCTCTCGCTTTTTTTGGCAAGGAACATTGGAATTGTGTGAGAATTAAGTTATTTATTAGGGTTACTGCATTACTATATTGTAAGGTTTTTGGGTTTAGTTTAAAATTATTATTTAAGTTTTTTTCAACACAATTTAAAATACATTTTTTTATGTTATTTTAAATACAATTTTAATCTTAATTTGTTTTATTTGGTTTATAAGTGATTGTTATGTTTTTAGTTAAAATTAATTTTGTTTTAATTATAAAGTATATTTCAAAAATTGAATTGATATTTAATTATTAATTAAAATAGTACTAAAAACATAAACATGTAATAAAACGAAATAAAATTGATAATAAACATTTATTTTAGAGATACAATAAATTTCAATTTTAATGTTAAAATAAGTGGCACTCCAATGATAATGTCTTTGCCCAACAGTTTTTGGTGCATATATTTGAATTCATGCATAAGTTTGAATTACAACATTGTATGTCAACATCTTGAAGATGTACATACCTATACCAAAATTGTATTAGTCTATGTTCCTAAAACTAATGTTGCAAGTGAAGTGGTGTGGCATTACTTATCAAAATTACTTCAAATATATTCATAATAGCAATAAAAATTATACTAAAACCAACAAATAATGAAAGTGTTTTGTTATAATACAAGGCAACAAATTTCTCTCAAATAAATAGTCAACCAATTATTATTTATTCTATAAAATAAATAGTCAAAAAAACTGAAAGGAAATGTGTTAAATAAAAAATATGTCTATATAGGTATGAGCTGAACATTAACTTATGAAATAAGAATGTTGTAAGTTAAATTATTTATGAAAAATATAATAATTATGTAAATCATCACACATAATTAATAAACTTCATAGTTACAAAGGTTAACATATTACTACAATGAAGAGATTTTATGCTTAAATAGAAATATAAGCTCAAGTAATCATGCACATATGAGAGTGTTACTAATTTTTTAACTCTTTGACACGATTGGATAATGACTCAATAAATTTGATAATGTAACTTTATTCATAACCATATGAATAACCACCATACAATTATTTCCTTATATTATAAAATAGGATGGGGTATGTGCAAGCTAATGATGGTCTCTCATGAAGCCTCAGTGGCAAAGAAAACCTGGAAAACAACAATTTGTTAACTTGGACTGATTATTCAAGATAATTTTACAATGAATTTGATTATGGTGTAAGAAGATGAAAAGTATATACAATTTCTATTCATGGACATTGTGAATAACTATGTCAAATATGATTTTTTCTAACAGTGGTATCTTATTTTTCCAACAAAATATAAGGTATATGTTTTTGTTCGTGTAGGTGTTGAGTACCTTAACGATGAAATTTCATTCCAAAAACTTGTATACTTGTAGAGAACTTGTTTTTCTTGTGTGGTATATTTTCTGGAAATTTTTAATATTAATTTAATATATATTTTTTAAATTATCAAAATCAACATATGTCTTTTGTTCATGCAGGCTAAGAGGGTCCTAACATGATCAAAACATTAAGGAGAGAAACATTTATAGCAAAAATAAGAGAGGTATGTATTCTAGGATTTTGATATATGTAAAGACAAAAATAGATTAAAAATAGTAAAAAATATTATTTTTTTTAAAAATTATATATTTGAAATCTGCATAGTCGACTCTACCTATGTCTATAGTTTCGTCAACAACTGAATTGTTTAGCCTATAGAAAAATAACATCAAAGACATATATATAGATGGGTGTTCACAAAAATGGAGGTTTTTATCAATTTGCAGACCAAACCACTAGGTTTGTCATCCCGAACCTAAATCTGATCCAACCAAGTCAACATACACATTGTCAATCCTGCCCAAAAAAAATTGAATTCAAAAGAACATGTGCACATTCTTAGGAGCACACACGCGCTTTAGGAACACACACACACTCTAGGAAAGTGCACATGCTCCTAAAATTCATTCATCCAGCCCTCTCTCTCTCTCTCCTACATCTATCCCCCCTCTCTATCTCCCTCTCACTCTCCCTCTCTACCCCCCCTGTCTGTCTCCCTCTCTCTCCCTCACACTCCTATACATGGTAAGACCTAAACATGGAAAGACTTAGACATCACAAGGCATGGAAAGACGTAGAACTAGACATTTTGTTAATAATCGGTGGACATTTTGTTCTGCTAATAAAATCTGGATCAGTGGTATCAGAGCAATCCGCTCCTTGTCATCTTAATGCATGTCCCCAATGAAGTCGGAGTACAAAGAATTAGGTCTCGAGATTGTTTCTCTTGAGGAAAAAAGTTCTCGCACGCCCAAGAAACCTCTCATAGCACGAGAAAATAAATATGATGGAACATGAGATCCTTTCAAAATGTTGCTTGAGGAAGCTCTCACACAACAAAGGAACGAGAGGATGGATAGTTTCACGCAAATCCTTCGACGACTACCAACAGGTGAAGCATCTTCTTCGAGCGGAGGCACCGCCCCCTTCAAGGTACAAATCAACTTCGATATTCCTTTATTTGAAGGTAAGATAGACACAGATGTTGTAGACAAATGGATGAATCTACTAGAAGGGTATTTTTCTATCCATAACTTTTCAAATAGAGAAAAGATTACTTTTGCGCTCCTCAAAGTTGTTCCCCATGTCAAAGATTGCTGGGAAACTTTCTATGAGCAAAAGGAAACAAAGTAACTCTCATTATTTACAGTCACGACCACCTGGGAATGCTTCAGGGATGTTATTAAGGAACAATACTATCATGTCAAAAGTTATGACGACTTGTATGCCAAATGGACCACACTGCGGCAAGAAAGAGACCAAGCAGTTCTATAGTTCACAAATATCTTCCATACCTTGTGCACCAAGTTGGGTATCAAAGATTCGAAGTGACATCTAGTGCTCAAGTATCATGGTACTCTGCATAGATACATCCAGAACGAAATGGAATTTCTGGACATCTCGTCTTTGGGCGCGGCCTACCAATATGACGTCAAAATCGAGCAGAAGCTCAAACAAAAGACGCATAAATTTGGGCCTTGGAACCCCTCACAGCAAAAGCCAAGAAATGTCGGCCCCAACCCACAGAACAAAGGAAAGAGAAAATATGGACAGTATCAGGAAAACTAGTCCAAGCCGCAAGTAAAGAACGACATCAGAAAGACAAAGAAAGATACCGAGAAGTGGTGCAACTTCCATAAGAGCCCTTGGCATAAGACTATTGACTGCCACTCAAAGAAGTCGTTGGTGGTCGAAGTGAAAGCCTCTGAATCAGATGCGGGTTCTGACTCTGAGTCAGAACCAGAAAGGGGAAGATAGATCATTGATGCAGAACCCAGTGCCACCATTTCTACCGCCAAGTTATAGCCTGGTGAACCAGACTAGCCAAAAGAAGGAGAGTGCCTCTTCCATTCACAGATGTGGGTAAAAGGCACCCCACTACACTTCATTGTTAATAGCGGTAGTCATACAAACCTTATCTCAGCAGAGGTCGTCAAGCAGTTGGCCCTGCCGACAACGTCGCACCCACAACCCTACACCATTGGATGGCTCTTCCAAGGAAGTGATCTCCTCGTCAGCCAACAGTGTCGACTGTCATACGACATCAAGCCCTTCAAAGACAAGGTATTGTGTGATGTTGCTGCTCTCAAAGTTTGTGATGTTATTTTGGGCCAACCTTATTTATGGAAACGTCATGTTGTATATGATTCTAGGCCTCATAGTGTTATTATTACTTTGAACAGGAAATTGTACAGGATACCCGAGGCAGACCCACCTAGTGTTATTTCCTTGATCTCTGCTAAGAAATACCGGAAGGTCATCTCTCAGACAGGGAAGTTTGTCTTCTTCGTGATTCACTCTCAGAACGAGCAAAAGATCACAACCACATCCAGGGTCTCTGCGGTCGACCTCTCCACACAGTAAAATCAAGTAGATAAGGTCGTGGAAGAATACTCAGATATCTTCTCCTCACCTATAGGGGTACCTCTGCACTGTCAGGTCAATCACCCCATCGATCTGACCCCCGATGCACCGCTACCCAATGGGCCAGTATATCGTCGCTCTTTGTTATATAATGAAGAGATCAAGTGATAGATCCAAGAAATGCTCCACAAGGGGCACATCTGTCCCATCTCATCACCTTGCAGGAGCCCAATCGTGCTAATATAGAAGAAAGATCAAACCTGGTGACTCTGCATTGATTGCAAGGCTCTGAATAAAATCACATTCAGAAACCAGTACCCGATTCCCCGAATTGACGACCTCCTTGATCAACTCACGGGGACTAAATACTTCAGTAAGATTGATCTGAAGTCTAGCTACCACCAGGTCCCGATAGAACAAAAATATGTATGGAAGACCGCCTTCAAGTCAAAGGAAGGCCTTTTTGAATGGTTGGTCATGCCCTTTGGTTTGACAAATGCTCCAGCCACTTTCATGAGAATGATGGACGATATTCTATGACCATTCACCAATACTTTTGTAGTGGTTTATCTGGATGACATTCTCATTTATAGCAAGACTTGGGCATAACACTTGCAGCATATTCAACAGGTTCTACACACCCTGCGGCAGCACAAGCTATACGTCAACTTGGAAAAATGCTCATTCGGCATGGACATGGTCCATTACCTGGGCTACATCATTGATCAACATGGCATACATGTGGATCCAACCAAGATCCAAGTCATCCATGACTGGCCGGCCCCAACCACACTCACTGAGCTTCGAAGCTTCTTGGGCCTTGCCAATTTCTACCGCAGGTTCTTGTTGGGATTCTCCCATATTGCATGGGCCCTCGGCCAGATAAACAGGGGTGGTGGTAAGGAGAAATTTGTGTGGGGCCAGTCCCAACAACAAGCGTTCGATTATTTGAAGTAGCACTTGTGCTCAGCCCCAGTACTTTCACTACCAGACCTGCAACAACCCTTTGAGATCGAGACAGATGCTTCAGACTATGTTGTGGGTGCCATTCTCACTCAAAATGAATACCCCGTGGCCTATCATAGTGAGACACTCTCAGATGTTGTCCATAAGTACCCTACTAACGACAAAGAAATGTACTCCATTGTGCAAGCCTGTCACCAATGGAGACATTACATTCTTGGAAAGGAGACAGTCATCCACACTGATCATAAGCCACTACAGTTCATCCAGACACAAGGAAAATTGCAAAATGACCACCATCAAAAGTGGTCCACATACTTGTAGCAATTCCACCTTAATATCAAGTATAAAATAAGAAGCACCAACTGCGTCATTGATTGCCTCAGCAGACCGCCAGATGTGGAACTCACCACGGTGTTGGACTCTTGTGGCCATGAGACCTATGGATGGCCCCAACTCTATGATATAAACTCGGACTTCGCCACCACCTACCAAATGTTGGGTGCAAACGTAGTTGTCGATAATTTCCATCTTCAGGATTGGTTGTTGTGTTGTCTGGGCCATATCTATGTTCCATCAAGCAAGCGAGCGAAGATGATCTGGGAATCCCACTACAGTAGGGTGGCAGGACACTTCATCATCAAAAATATACTGGCGATGCTACATAAACATTTCTAATGGCCTAAACATTTCTAATGGCCTAAATTCCAAGCACCCTCGCACATGGGATGAGAGCCTTCCCTATGTCCAACATAGATACAACCGATCCCTGCATAGCTCAACCGACCACAACCCCTTTCAAGTGGGGTTGGGATTCCAACCATTGGGTCCCATAGATGTCGCACTTCCCCTTGTGGTCACCTCGACCGACTCATCTCCTGATCCAACTGAAGCTGACAAAGCCACCCGGTTCATTGAGAGGATCCAACACATCTTCCAACAGTTTCAGGATATCCTACAGAAGTCGAATGATAAGTACAAGCAACACCATGATCAACATTGGGTGCCACATAAGTTTCAGGTGGGCAACAAAGTTTGGTTGCACTTGCAGAAAGAAAGCATTACAGGACCCCATCAGAAGCTTCTCCCACTCCGTTATGGGTTGCACACCATCACCAAGGCTGTGGGGGATAATGATTTTGAGCTCAACATTCCTCCTTTCCTTGGCCTGCACCCAGTGTTCAATGTGGATCTCCTTCGGCCTTATTTCCCACCATTATTGGACACCTCAGAAGTAGCAAAACAACTGACACCAATAGAGCTCAACCCCGACTGCATACAACAGGAATCCAATGATCATATTTTGGACACACATATCAAGGACACTCAACAACAAAGGATCCATCTTTATCGAGTCGTCAAAGCAGGGCAGCTCCTGCACCAAGGCAAGTGGCTAACCCGGGGCCAAATTCAGCAGAAATTTCCTCATCTGATGGGGGAACTCAACGCAATGGATACAATTTCTTCCTAAGGAGAAAGGATTGATACAGGTGGATATAAGTGGCCATTCACCTCTTCCAATTGGCTCAAAACATTTTTCTGGCAATTTTGGTAATTTTCCTATTTTTAGCAGTTTTTCAGGTCCTGAACTTCCAAAGCCGTTTTGAGGACCCAAACAACGTTTTTTTGGAAAACAGGGAGCAACATGGAATTTCCTTCGATGTTTCTCACACCAAAGTTGTATTCCTCAAATAGATATTTCTAACAAGGTATTGAGCGCGTCAAATAGAGATCGTATGCAAAAGTTACGACCCCAGGAAGTTGATGTATTGACTTACCCAAACGGGGCCCACATGAATTTTGGCGCTTCATCTCCCAGGGTTAGGTTTTTGGATGTCTAGGGTTTTTGACATTCATGTTTATTGTAAAAAGGCCTTCAAAACCTCATTGTAACCAACTTCTTGCGAATGAGCGAAGTCGTCACATCTCTTCTCAAAGATAATCCACCACCATTCTAGCAAGTTTGTTTTCTACTGCATTTTACAGTTTCATCTTATTTCCTTATTGAATAGAAAACTAGTTTTACTATATCTTTGTTATTATGTGTTAAGCATCTGTTAATATTCTGTGGACATTTTGTTCTGCTCATAAAATCTGGATCACACTATCCCTCTCTCTAGCCCCCCTCTTTGTCTCCCTCTCTCTCCATCTCACACTTTGTCTCTACCCCTCCTCTTTATATTTCTCTCTCCCTCACCCACACTCTAAAAAAATCACTCTCTACCTCCCCTCTTTATCTTCCTATCTCTCCCTCCCACACTCTCTCACACACACACTTTCTATCCCCCTTCTATGTCTTCCTCTCTCCCCCTCCCACACTCTAACACACCCACTCTCTACCTCCCCTCTATGTCTACCTCTCTCTTCTTATCAAACTCTTGCACACACACTTTCTACCTCCCCTCTATGTCTCCCTCTCTCTCCCTCCCACACTCTAACACAATTACTCTATACCTCCCCTCTTTTTCTACCTCTCTTTCCTTACCACACTCTAACAAACTCACTCTCTACCTCCCCTCTTTGTCTTTCTATAATTCATTCCTTCGTCCATCCCTCTCTCCCTCTCTATCTATCTATATCTCATACATATATTCCCCCCTCTCTATCCCTCTCACTCTCCCTCTCTACCCCCATGTCTGTCTCCCTCTCTCTCCCTCACACTCCTATACATGGTAAGACTTAAACATGGAAATACTTAGACATCACAAGGCATGGAAAGACATAGACGTAGACCTTACCTTGACATGACTTGGACTCTCTCTCTCTCTCTCTCTCTCTCTCTCTCTCTTTGTCCCTCCCTCCCCTCTCTCTTCTACCTATCTCCCACCCTTTCTTTCTCTCCTCGTTGTTAGTCTAAGTCTCACTCTCTCTGCCCCCCTTTCTCTCTCTAGTCCCCCTCTATGTTTGTTTTTGTATCCTCCCTTCCTCTCACTCTCTCTCTACCCCCCCTTCTATTTCTTCCTCTCTACTTCCCTTCCTCTCTCTACCCTCCCCTCCCCCCTCTATCTCCCTCTCCCTCTCTCTCACAATTTTTCTCCAACCCTCCTCCTTGTCTTGCTCTCTCCCTCTCCCACACTCTAACAAACTCACTCTCTACCTCCCCTCTTTGTCTACCTCTCTCTCCCTCCCACACTCTAACACACTAAATATCTACCTCCCCTCTTTTCCTTTCTCTCTCTCCCTCCCACACTCTCACACACACACTTTTTATCCCCATTTATGTCTTCCTCTCTCTAACTCCCCTCTTTTTCTACCTCCTTCTCCCTCCCACACTCTCACACACACACTTTCTATCCCCACTCTAATATGTCTCCCTCTCTCTCCCTCCCACACTCTTTATCTGATCCAGGTGGATATCAGTGGTCACCCACCTTTTCCAACTAGCTCAAAACGGTTTTCTGGCAATTTTGGTAATTAACTATTTTTAACAGTTTTAAACTTTCGAGGCCATTTTGAGGGTCTAAATGAAGAGTTTTCAGGATCGAGCTTCTCAATTATAGCTGAAGGCATCATTGAGCCCTCAAAACGAATCTCCTCAACGATACCTTTCCAATGGGCTATCATGCGCCTAAAACGAAGATCGTATGCAAAAGTTACGACCCCGGGAAGTTGATGTACTAACTTAGCCAAACGGGGCCCACATGACTTTTGGCGCTTCATCTCCCAGGGTTAGGTTTTTGGATGCCTAGGGTTTTTGGCATTCCTGTTTATTGTAAAAAATTCCTTCAGAGCCTCATTTTAATCATCTTCTTGCGAATGCGAGTATCCGTCACATCTCTTCTCAGAGATCAGATGCCACCATTCTAGAGAGTCTTTCACTCTGTATTTTTACAGTCTCTGTACATTTATTTCATTAATAGAAATCATGTATTACTGTATATTTGTTTTTATGGTTTCATATCTGATATATTTATGTTATATTATTGGATATCCGTGATATCTTTGTGCATTACGTTATTATATCTCCGCTCTCATTTAGTGCCGAAAATAATCTGGATCAGTGATATCAGAGCAGGCTGCTCTTGATCGTTTTTCAGTGCATGTCCCCAACAAGCTCCAAGTATATCAAGTTGAGTCTCGAGCTTGTCTCTCTTGAGGACAATCTCTCTCGCACACCCAAGAAACCCTCAATGGAGGAAGAAAAAAAAAACGATGGAGCAGACAATCCTATCAGTTTGTTGCTTGATAAATCTCTCACGCAACAGAGGGACGAAATGATGGAGAATTTTTCCCACATCCTTCAACGCCTGTCAATAGAAACAGGCGCATATTCATCAAATGGACACTTTGGAGGCACCTTGCCTTTCAAGGTACAATTTAATTTTTATATTCTTGTATTTGAAAGACAGATAGATGCAGAAGCCCTAAACAAATGGTTAAACCTGCTAGAAGGTTATTTCTCTGTTCACAATTTTTTCGACAGAGAAAAGATCACCTTCGCACTACTTAAAGCTCTCCCCCATGTCAAACATTGGTGGGAAACTTACTACGAGCAGAGTTCCACAGAGGAATCTGGAATATATGGGGTCGAGCCCACTTGGGATTTTTTTGTGGATGCGGTAAAGGAACAATATTACATTGTTGGCAACTATGAGAACCAGTACATGAGATGGACCACACTACGGAAATAGAGGGGCCAAGAAATTCTGGAGTTCACCAGTACCTTCCATACCTTGCGCACCAAGATGGGTATCAAAGACTCTGAATGACATTTGGTTCTGAAATACCGTGGGGCTCTACATAGATACATCCAAACTGAAATGGATTTTCTGGACATCTCATCACTCAGTGTTGCTTATCGATATGTTGTTAAAATCAAGAAGAAATTTAAGCACCAGAACAAACGAGAGTTCGGGTCTGCAAATCTGCAACAACCAAAGTATGACAAAGATGGACCTAACAAACAGTCTCTCGAAAACCAGTCCAAGCCACATAAAAATAAGGGTCACAGGAAGACAAAGAAGGACACCGAAAAATGGTGTGATTTCCACAAAATCCCCTGGCACAACACCAATGAATGTCACTCAAAAAAGTCATTGGTGGCCAAGATCAAAGACAAGGAGTCAAACCCTAATTCGAAATCTAATTATGAAAATACTGGTAAAGGACAGATCATTGACGCAAACCCCATTGCTATTGTAGCGACCGCAACAATTCAACCGGAAGAACCAATAGATCCCGAAGAGGGGGAGCACCTTTTTCATTCACGGATGTGGTTGAAGGGGACCCCGCTGCATTTTATTGTTGATAGCGGAAGCCAGAATAACCTCATCTCAGATGAGGTCATCAAACAGTTGGAATTGTTGACAACACCACACCCGCAGCCATACAACATCAGGTGGCCTTGCCAAGGACGAGATCTCTGTGTCTGCCAATAGTGTCGATTATCATACAGCATCCGACCCTTCAAGGAGGAGGTATTATGTGATGTTTCCCCACTGGATGTCTGTGATGTCCTCTTGGGCCAACCATATATGTGGATATGCCATGTTGTTTATGAGTCTCGACCCCATAGTGTCATTGTTACTTTGGGGGGTCATCTCTACAGAATACCAGAGGTAGTTCCAACTATTGTTCCACCTAAATAGTGTCGCAAGGTAGTATCTCATACTACAAAATTCATTTTCTTCAGAATTTGTTCAAAAGGGGAACAGAAGGACACTGCAACCACTACAGCCTCACCCCAAGCACCTTCTATCCAATAGAAATAGGTCGACAAGGTTGCAACAAAGCGAAAAGATTCCTTCTGCACAAAGGCATCTCATGTAGCCAGACTTGCTAAAAAGGTCCAACCCTTCCAACCACATGTTCATGACACCCTTCAACAAAATAAGCAGCGCAACTTCTCCAACAAGGCAAGCAGCTCATCAAGATGTAGATTCAGCAAACGCTTTTCCCTCTCCCCCGGGAACTCAACGTAATGGAGACCATTGTGTTGGATCATGTTGTCATTGATGCCAATGGTTTGATTGATTGATGTCAAGTGATTGATTGATGCCAAAGGATTGATTGATTGATGATTGATATAATGTAATATGTATTGTCCTTGATGAGAATGCATAGATGAAGATGGATCAATGAGTTATCATTGATATGATGAAGATGGATCA
>ML778127.1:290824-305406 GCA_009831015.1 Picea engelmannii | reverse complement strand
CATTGTGGGAAGAATTAGAAGATAAATTTGTCCAAGTGGAATTGGAATTGTTGTTTGTGTCTTCTTGGAATTGGAAGACAATTTTTTCCAATTGGAAATGTTGTTTTTGTCTTATTGTGTATTCTTGGAATTGGAAGAAAAAATTATCCAATTGGAATTGTTAGTTGTGTAATACCAAGACAAATTTATCCAATTGGAATTGGAATTGTTAGTTGTCTTCTTGTGTAATACCAAGAAAAGTTCATCCAATTGGAATTGGAATTATTAGTTGTCTTTTTTCGTAATATGAACACAAATGTTTCCACTTGGAATTGGAATTGGTTGTGCCTTATTGTGTAATACCAAGAAAAAATTGTGGTGGGGTGTATGGAAGCCAATTTTTCTCTGTAAACATGGGGAACTGACGGATCCGAGAAAGAAAGTCCTCAAGAAAAAAAAAACAATCGAAAAGGTAGAAGAAGAAAGAGAAAAGACAAAGTTATGTATGTCAATGCGTAGGCTTTCAGAAGAGGCCAATCGAATTTCTAGCGGAATAGACGTCGTTGTTGTTTCTCCTCCATCACCACAAGCAAAACAAAGGAGTTCAGTAGAGACCAATCCATCCAGTATCTCATCAAGACAACTTGTTGTGGATGAACAGATGATGGGGGATTTTCTTGGAGTTGATTATACAACAAATGAAATTAGAGAGGCAACTGGTGTACAACATTGTGGTGAAGAAGTTTTTGTGGTGAAACCTCTTGTTGGACAATCAATTGTTCTAGAAACTAGTCAATCCCATGTCCAATCTCCTCCCATATTTGATCCTCCAGTGATTGACAGGGGCAAGAACTGCAACATTTTCAAATCCACAGCAGGGAGGTCAAGAGTTCCAGAATAGGAGTTCATCGTCCCTACCTAGATTCAACACTATGCGGTGAAGAACTCCTAAATGTATTCAGGTCAATGAAAGTGGTCTAGAATCACTTGAAGGTAAGTTACCTAAATATACTATTCGTTATCATCCTTATAAAATACTTAAAGAATATTTTGAACCAAAATATGATGCTACTAAATGTCAATTATTTTTTGCTGTGTTAAAATCTAGAAGTTTGACTATTGTTAGGAGAATTTTAGGCATTAAAATAGTCAAAAGTTTAGAAACAAGTCATCGTATTTTTAGAAACCTTATAGATGTTTTTTAAATAATTGATAGGAAATCTGGTTCTAAAGACTGCAATGCAACCCGACGTGTCTTGTCACAATTAATTATTAGCAAGATCACAAGAAAACATTGTTTTCTACAACAAACCTCACGCCTCATGAAATGCAATGTAAAAACCCTTAGAAAGTATTCTCATAGACGAGATAGCCTTGACACAGGTGTTCCCAACTAATTTGTGGGTCTTCACCGGTAGTTTACCTCGTTCTGACATGAAGTTAATTGGAACAGTTAAGGGACTAGTACAAGATTTCTGGCATGAGAACACTAGGCCTTCTTCCAACCAAAAATATGTACTAAAATTGAGAAGGGGATTTAGGGACCATGAACCCAATATTAAACGATTTCTTGACATTACACGGACAAAATTGTATGAGAGATTCAGGACAATACATAGTGCACTTAACTTGAGACAAAGATATTTCCATAAATGCAAGCCTTGGTATGTTCAAATAAACACAATTCATAACACATGATGTTGTAGATATTACATTGAGTATGGTTATTATTATGACACACACACACACACACACATATCTTGTTTTTTATAACACCCTTTTGCAGGAATGCTCAGTTATATTTCCGTCGTCATCATCTAAAGACTTTATTCACAACATCTTATGTACAACATTAGAGGGTTGTACATTTTATCAAAAAGATTGCTTATATGGGACATGCCCTAGGTGCGGTGGAATGACATTACTGAGCAAGTGCATCCATGTAAGTGATGAGTATGAATGCCAGTGAAGACCAATCACATAGGAAATGACATGTACACATATATTTTTGGAAGGTGGTCGATGTAGATCGATCACAGTGGAATGAATGCAAAACAATTGAGGAAACTTGTGGATTCCATTCAGTTAGAACATCATATAATGCAATAGTTGAAATATGGATGAGAAAACTCTCTTGCTTCTATGGTCCATGTAGTAGTAATGAATGGAATGATTGTGAATCAACATAATGGGTTGATATATGGGATCATGTATCACTCCCCATTGGTCAACGTATAACTATGGAATTATCCCAGTTGGAGGAGGACCAATCAAGTATTTCAACTGATTATGATCATGTCTCAGATCACATATTGTCAGGTTCGTTGAAACCTTCTATTAAATTTTGAATAACTAACATCAATGTTTTATGCTTTGGTCATTTAGTGGACTCACATGTTGGCACTCCATTTTTTGCAGGGCACATATACGCAATGGTTTCCCCAAGAGATAATGAATGGGGCACTGATTATTGGTTGAAACGTTGCTTAGAGGGAAAACAAACCCTCATGCGATCAGTACCAGACTCCGAAGGAATTGAATTTCCAATTCGGTCGATGTTTATTAAAGGAGAATATCTGACAAAAGATGAAATAACACAGAATAAAGGTGGTTATGTATTTCAATATTATAAACCAGGTCAAGTCGTATACCACTTTACGAACCTGGTTGTTGGTACAAACCTCTAACTACAAACAATGCCAAGTAAGAAATCGTCAAAGGTACACTACTTCTTTCCTTACTATGAGAATGAGAAGTTAATGGAGAGCGTCAGTATTAGAAGTGATCCCGATGGTCTACTTGAATGACCATAGGTATGTAAAATGAATAATTGAACAAATATTTCAGATTTATGAATTATTGAAAATTTGGATTCATTTTATGGTTGTTATGGTATTCTTGTATTTCTTCATTGAAATTCCATGCCTTGCCTTCATGTGTCATTCCATGCCATGCCATGAATTTGCTTACCATGCCATGCATTGTATTGCATTTCCATGCCATTCCTTGCCATTCCATGCCATGCCTTTCCTTGCTATGTCATGCCTTGCCTTGCCATGCCATGCCATGCCTTTCCATATCATGCCTTGTCTTACCTTCACTTGCCATGCATTTCCTTCCCATGCCATGCTATGCTTTTCCATGCCATGCCATGCCATGCCTTGCCTTTCCATCTCATGCCTTTCCTTACCTTCACTTTCCATGCCATGCCATGCCATGCTTTGCTTTGCTTTGCCTTATCTTGTCATGCCTTGCCTTTCATTTCCTTGCATTGCCTTCACTTTCCTTACCTTGCCATGCCTTACCTTCATTTTCCTTACCTTGCCTTACCTTGCCTTCACTTTCCTTGCCTTTCCATGCCATGCCTTTCCTTCACTTTCCATGTCATTCCTTGCCTTACCTTTCCATGACTTGCCTTAACTTGCTTTACCATGACATGCCTTGTCGTGACATTCCTTTCCTTACCTTGTCATGCCTGGATGATTTTCCTTGCCTTTTTTTTCCATGCCATGCCATGCCATGCATTTCATTTCCATGCCATGTCTTGTATTTCCTTGTCATGCCATGCATTGCCTTGACATCACTTGCCATGCCATGCCATGTTATTCCTTGTTTTTCCTTGTCTTACCTTGTCATTCATTGCCTTCACTTGAACCTTTCCATGCCTTACCTTGTCTTTCATTTCCTTCACTTTCCTTACCTTGCCTTCACTTTCCCATCTATCCCCCTTTCAAGAAAGAATGTAAGCACGACATCATGTTTGAAATCCATGACAGGTTGCCTTATATTGAGAGGTTGCCTTATAAATGTGAAGTCTCGAGAAGGTTACAGATTCGAATACCTAAAACAACTTTTGTTTAAAAATAATAATTAACTCTACAATATGCATGCGATAGATCGACTCCCACCAACATCTACCTTTCCTTTGCGTCTACGAGGCAATTGTATATTAAAAAATTGTGTATCATAAATTGTATATTAAAAAATTGTGTATCATATTGTAAACCTGAATCTTCTGTGTACTATGCATATCTATTACTAAACCACCAATCTATTAAAAAATTTATGGTTTTCTTAAATTTCATGTGTATGCTTTTACGTTCATACAACGTACGAATTTCAAAACTTACAGTTTTGATAACATCAGTGGTATTCGTTCGAACAGTTTTAAAAAAGAAAAAGAGAAAATTGATGAGTAATAGAAAGTTTTAGTTATATTTAATAGATAAATGTGCATATAAGTTAGAAATTTCAAAATTAAACAGCTTCTCAAATTTTATAGTTTTGATAACTTCATCATAGTATTAGTTTCAACAATTTTAACGACATTGTTTAATTGCTTTAAGTATCGGTTTTTTTTATTGGAATCTGGTGATATAAATTTGGATGAAATCACAATTTTCTGTTATTTAAACTGTATTTTTGAAAGCATAAATGGATTCAATCTATTGAAAACCCTTGGGATACTCTGATTATACGGTTTTAACCACTCAAATATGTAGATCCAACACTTTCTCACTTGATTTAGGGAAAAACTAAACAAAAAAATTTCTCTTAAAAAAGCCAAAACATAAAATGTTTAAACTAGTACAATTTGAACATATAAGTTTTGTAGAACATTTAAATTAGTGCAATTTGAACAGCTAAATGTACATACAATGTAAGAATTTCAAAACTGAATAATCCTTCACATTTAACAATTTTGATAACTTCAATAATTTTTGTTCCAACCATTTAATTAAAAATATTAACAAATAAAAAAAAATTAGTCATATTTAACCAGTAAATTATCCTTTGACTAATAATTTAATTTTCAAATTTCATTCCTACAAATTCCATTCCTAAGTAGTGCAGACATCCTCCATATTATCATATTAAACAATATTAATATATGTTATTATTAATTTGATCATCATTTTTACTACTAGCATTTAGTACTACACATGCATAGATTAGTGTAGACTAGCACAACCACTTTGATAATGTGGTTGATATACGTCGATAGGTTCCATATCAACCACTCTACAAACCTTCGGCTCCTCCATAACAACATATAACAAGCCTTCGGGAAGTTGAAAGGTATCTAGTAAAAAAAATCTAAACAAAACAACATAAATGCAGTAAAAAAGACAAATCACAATAAACATGGGTAATCATGTTAATCACTCAGACGTGTCAATCAACTAGCCACCATAGTAAATTTTGAATATGATTAAGTAAAAGTAAAAAAATAAACATGTAAACTGATGTCTTTATAATAGTGAGGAAGTTAGTGGTTGAAATTACAACCATTGATTTATTGGGATGACTAAGAATATTCCATCAATATTTAATCTTGTTCATACAAAACTGATTAAACATTAAAAACCTATTAAATGTGCTCATTGTCAATAGGTATACACCTTTCCGCGTAATTATAGTACACATGATTTTTTGCAATGTGACAGACCATACTTACTACTAGCATTTATTACTACACATGCATAGATTAGTCTAGATTATAATACACATGATTCTTTGCACATTAACAGACCATGTGTCGCGGATTATTATGTTTTAAAATAAGTGTACCTTTTAAATTAATTGTAGATCATGTACCTTTTATCCACTCTCACCTTTTTTGGCAAGGAACATTGAAATATAAATTATTTATTAAGGTTACTGCATTACTATATTGGAAGGTTCTTCGGGTTTTCGGTTTAGTTTAAAATCATTATTTAAGTTTTCTTCAACACAATTTAAAATACATTTTTTATGTTTCATATTTATGTTATTTTAAATACAATTTTAATCTTAATTTGTTTTATAATTGTTTTTTATGTTTTTAGTTATAATTAATTTTGTTTTAATTATAAAGTATATTTCAGAAATTGAATTGATATTTAATTATTCATTTAAATAATACTAAAAACATGTAATGAAATGAAATAAAGTTGACAATAAACATTTATTTTAGAAATAAAATAAATTTTAATTTTAATATTAAAATAAGTGGCACTCCAGTGATAATGTCTCTGCTCAACAATTTTTTATGCATAGATTTGAATTCATGCATAAGTTTGAATTACAACATTGCATGTCAATATCTTGAAGATGCACATACCTATACCAAAATTGTATTAGTCTATGTTCCTAAAACTAATGTTGCACGTGAAGTGGTGTGACATTACTTATCAAAATTACTTAAAATATATTTATAATAACAATAAAAATTATAAATAATGACCGTCTTTTGTTATAATATAAGGCAACAAATTTAACTCAAATAAATAGTCAACCAATTATTATTTATTCTATAAAATAAATAGTCAAAAAAATTGAAAGGAAATATGTTAAATAAAAAATATGTTTATATAGGTATGAGCTTAATATTAATTTATGAAATAAGAATGTTTCAAGTTAAATTATTTATGAAAAATATAATAATTATGTAAAATAAATATAAAATTAATGAATTTTTTCTTATGCCACCTAAGTGTTGGCACAGGGGTAGACCCAGGGTTCAACGCTACAACAACGCACCAACAAAACCCTAACTACCGGCCCTTTCGGCAACACTTGTGAAGTAGATGAAGTCTCACCCGAGGTAGAGGCAGGGGTGATTGCAAGACTCAGGTGTCTGCAACCTTAGCTGGGACACAAATTTGTGATTATAACACTTAATAGAGCACTTAGCACCGTCAGTTCATCATTATCTAACCAATATCTACTCTGCAGAGAAAATAGAGCATCACAACATTCACCCTGATCTAAGGTATATAAGCACTTAGCAAAGGAATTAGATCAGATCTAGCAGGTTCAAGCACTAAGTAAGTTCACAGATGTCAGATCTAGCATCCAGATTCATCATAAGCACAAAGCATAAACAAATCTATCTATATATATCAAAGCACTTAACACATAACACATAAACACATCAAAACATCGCACACAGTAGAATAACACAGTATTTATGTGGTTCACCCCCACCCTAGGGTTACGTCCACCAACTCTTCTTCTTTATTAGCTTCAATCATTCATCTACATGCACAGAGCCAAAAACCCTCACTATGCATAAGATAGGAGATCTGCGCAGCTCACTAGATCCTCATTCATTGCGTTACAGTACAAAGCCTTCCACGGTCTCTTACAATGACTTGCACTTAGATTTGAAAGTCTCATACAGTATGCACAAAGCCTTACAATTCTTGATCACACAGATCCAACTCTTAACACTTAGCCAACTTGCAAAACTCTTGCACACTATTCAACTACTTCTTACACTTCCTAGCCTTCTATTTATACATACAAAATAGGCCTAAACATGGGTAAACCCATGGGCCAACATCCTATTCCCGTTACATATTCCCAAATCCCAAAAAGGACGTAAAAAGGGGTTGAGATCCAGCGATATCTGCTTCATCTTGCGCTCCGTCTTCGACAGACTGTCAAAGTCCCAAAATAGGTCAAACTTGACCAAGAATCTCCCAAAACTTGGTCAAGGGCCAACAAGCCCCCAACACTCACCTGTGACTCGTCCCGAGTCACTCTGGTCTGACTAGTTCTGCTTCGAACACCTCAAGCTGCTTCGACCTGCTGCTATGCTACAACCTCCTTTTCAACGAACTCGTGGATGAATGAATGATTGATAGGTCCCTCTAGACATTGTTCTGCTATAGTGACAACCTAATCTAGCTCTACTCCTTGGCCTTCTACCTCTGTAAACAACTAATAGGCCTTATCTTGCACAGGTTGGAGTTTCTGAGTTATCTCCATAACTCTGCTCTGGATAGTATGGATTTGTTGTTGTGCAGTGCATTGCGCTTGGGAGCCTTTCATTCTTTCCACCGCTGACAGGGACTTCAGCTACGTCTGTATCTTTTCGACTTGGTACTTCACCTCTTGGATTTGTGACTCCAATGCTCTTAAATCTGGACTCTCATATAGTCGTTCATATGTCAGGGCACTACGATCAGTGAGTTGCTTACATTCTAGGGTAAGAGCCTTGACCCTTTCAACTGCACTCCTGGCGGTTGCTTCCCTTTGGTCTCTTACATCTTGAGGGGTCTCGGGTACTACGCGTAGCTCCAAATCTGCTATGTGTTTTTGTAGCTACTGGATCACTTCTTCAAGTTGTGCTACTTGCTGTGGAACTCACTCTTTGGCCTTTACTTCTACGACTGTCATAGAGCGAAGTGATTTGTTGACCATTTTCTTTACTTCGAGTTGCTCTGCGAGCAACTTTTCCTTTCCTTGCTGTAGCTGGGCTTTTTCTTCATCAAAATTTTCTTGGAGAGCAAGATTTTCCCGTTCTGCATCACTTCATTGCTCTACAAGGACTCCCTGTACTTGTGTCAAAGCCTGGGTGGCTTGCGCTGTTTCTTCTTACGCTTGTCGAAGACGAGCTTCGACTGTATTAGCTAGGCGATGGAGTTGAGCTGGCTCATCTCCCAATTCAGGTTCCCCTAGAGCATTGGAGACTGCGCGGCTGGATTGTAGGGCCTGCTATACCCCTCCAAGTTCAGTCTCGATTCGATCATACATCTCTTCTTGCTTTGCTTCTTGTTTCTCTGCTATTTCCAATGAAGCATCATTCACGGTTGCTATGAGGAAGTCGAAGTCATTAGAGGTGAGGACGGTCTGCATCTTGGTCATGGTGGCCTTCGATTTCTTCCAGGAGGAAGGTTTCGGAGGTGAACCTTTCCTCTTCTTCAAGGGATCAACCTCGTCACCCTGCTGCTGCTCAACCTCTTTGTCATTCAAGTCTTCACCCTCACCTCCTTGCTCTGGTGAGATGGAAGTAGTCTTCATGGATGCACTATCTAAATCCTGAACCTCTTCAGTATTTTTTGTCCTGCTAGGTCCAGGTGCATCTTGTGCAGTTTCTGGGCTGTCAATGTTTGATATCTCCGCAGGATCTGCTAGAATGAGAAGGTTCTCCGACCAGTCCTTGGCGATCTCCTCCAAGTCCTCCTCTATTAGCTTATAGTAGGATTGGAGTTGTTTCTTGTGTTCGTCAATGCATGCTGTGATGTAAATAAAATGTCGGCCTGCGCTGAACTTCATCAAGGGCTTGAATCTGTGTAGAGTGTTCAGAGTGATGTGAGGTTCAGAATAGATGGATATCTTCAGCTGGTTGTAGTAGGTATGAAAAACAACATTGGAATGCCACTATTTATTCATATCGCTTGAGTACCACAGTGTACTGAACTTCGTGGCCAATGGTTCGAAAGGCTCAATGTCTGGGAAGGTCGCACCTTCCGACATCTCCCAGGAAATAAAAGCGATCAGGATCAATAGCTAGCTGAAATGAAATTCGTACCCTTGGTCCTGGGCTTCTCTGCAGTCGAGTTCTAATTGGTTCACCAGGTACTTCACCCAGTTCATCTGAAGTCCTTCGCGTACTTCCCTGCGAGGTCGACTATAAAACCAGTGACTTGGGTGGGTCATTTTTTTCATACTAACTTCCTTGCAATCAATTGACAGGTGAGGCACACTGCACCGCTCTGGATAGAAGCTACCTTGTAACCTCACGTGCCCTTCTCGACATTTCCATAAGTGTCCTTAATCCGTTGTGCTAGAGCGCGATCCATGGCTTTTCCAGGGTAAAACTCATGTGGATCGGGTCCTTGCATACTCAAGCCCATGATCTGATTGATCAATGTCAGATCAATTGTTATACGGTGGTTTAGGCACAAATAACCTCCATGGTAACAAGACAACAGTAGTTTGACACATGCATTCACCTCCTGGTGTCGTCCGAAGTGAGGAATTTTCATGACATTGAGCAGGGTGGAATGCGGGAGGTTATGGATCCATGACTGGAGGATTATCTTCGAATTCTTCCCCTTAGTCCAGTTCAGGTACTTATATGGGGCGATCATGTTGTAAACTTTGTGATCTCCGAGGTTGAATTCGCTAAACTTCAACGCCACAATCTTATCTTGGTCTGCTCAAACTATGTGTATCCCCTTCGGGAGGTACGCAGTGACGAAGGCGTACTCAAAATATCTAGGTAAGTTGTCTCGATTTATTGCGCTACTCAAAGGTGGTAGATAGGTGGGTAAGATGGTCAGGATCAGTTTAGAATTCGCTAGATCATCCATGTGCTTGGTTTTCTTTTCATCGGATGGTCGGGATGGTCCAGCTCCGCGAGCAGTGGATGGAGAGGCTAGAAGTCCTCTTGTCGAAAATGCTTGTACACCCGTAGACATCGACATGACTCTCTCAGTCATGAGGTTGATCAACACTTCTTCGACAATTTTTTTGACAGCGCTCAACTCGTCTGACATACACACTCGGGGTTAACAATCTCGGGTTCAGGGAATAACTTAGACACTGTAATAAGATAGACAAGAGGATTGAAATGATCATTGTATAAAATCAACTTAGTATGCGGGATCAAATTATCAGTTGGCAAAAGTGTTCTCTGTGCGTGGCGTGATGGGATAAATAGGTAACTCGGCAACATGTCACTTGCAACGGGTATGAATCCTTCATTAACTCTGTTCTATCCGTTATGGTGTGGTCGCAATGGTTCGATGGCGAGCTGGCTATTCATAAATGGATTTCTATCTGTTCGGAGCATTGATCTAACGATTATAATGGCCCCAATGGATATATTGCTTCGCTATGGCGAAGTGCCATGTGTCACTGTTCTGATATCCTAACGAAGCTCCAATTGTGAAAATTTTCCTTCTACGAGGTTCCCTTTGGAACCTTCTACAACTTGTTGATCTTAGCTCACTTCTTACTTAGCTTTCTAGCCTTCTTCCTAGTGAGTTTCGTCTTAGTGTGCCTTTTTCCATTCTGATCCTTAGCTTCTTTTGGCATAGTTACTTCGCGTTGTTGAGATTATTTCCTAAGATTCAAGGGCAACCCTTCTTCTTCATCTGGAATAGGTACTTCAATCTTTAGTGTTTCTTCTAGTGTTCTTGCAACTTCGACATCCGGGTCTCTGGTGTTAAATGGCTTTGATCTATTCTTTTGTTCTTCAATCAAGTGTGCGATCCTTCTAGTCATGAATTCTTTTAACTCTTGCTTCTTATGTTCTAAAACTTCATCTTCTTCTTGCCTACTAGCCTGATCTCTTTTAATCCAAGGTTTTCCTAGTAGCATGGTAAATGGGGCACTATTCTCGATAAATTTAATAATCTCAAAATCTTCCTCTGTCGAAGTTCCATTGGCGTTCATAGGTATCTGGGTGAGCTTTCCACATAGGTTTATCAGCTTTCCTTTGAATATTTATGTTCCTCCTAATGAAGGAATCATAGCAGGCCTCCCTATAGCTTCCCAAGTTCTCTCTGTCATGATATTCACCTTTGTTTCCTCATCTAGAACATAGTCAATGTCAAAGTCTCCTATTCTTGCTTCAAGGCATTCTTTTTTTGTGAATATCTCTGATAAGTTGACATGTCGGTGAGCATTTAGGGTTTCTTTTATTTGCAGTAATATAGTCTCTGATTCTTTCTGGGATTCTGTCATAATCTTAGTTTATGGATCTGCCTTAGGGTTTTCTTGTCTCATGTTCATTCCTTCAAGCTTAGAAATCATTCTAGGACAATCCAATACTTCATGGTCCATAGCTTTACAACAAAAACAACTAGGTCTTCTCCCAAGGCATTCCTTAGCAAGATGTCCCAGTTTTCTGCAACTGTAACAAAGGGTTGATCCTCTCTTTTTTTTAAATGATCCCCATCCTTTCCTATACTGTGCACTAGGATCATGGTAGCTAACACTTATTTCTAGCATCCTGCATACACTTATTAGTCCGAATATCCTTTCTATGCATAGGTATAACATATTTTTCACTATTCTTATCAGATCTACTCATATCAAATATTCTTTCATCTATTAATACCCTAGTTTTCAAGCTAGGACATAATCTATCAAACATACCTAGATTCATACTTTTGAAACAAAAAAATCCACTAATCTTACTTCTACAGAGCACAAAGCGTTCAGATCTAGAACTTTTTCAGTATTCTTACCTTTATCAGAGCACAGAGCTTTCAGATCTTACCTCTTTTAATCAAGAATTCTCACTTTTACCTTTCTTAGGGCACAAAGCTTCCAAATCTTACCTCTTTTCTCCAGATCAGACTTCTTTTCCTTAGCACAGAACTTTCCAAACTAGTAGAGTATTGCACACTAGAGAAATAGATCTACACATAGAGCTTTCAAAATTTCATATCAGATCTTTGCACAAATCTTCTTCTTCCTCAGTTCCTAGCAATCACAGTTTCAGGGCCCGACAACAAAACCATTTGTTGGCACAGGGGAAGACCCAGGGTTCAACGCTACAACATCGCACCAACAAAACCCTAACTACTGGCCCATTTGGCAACACTTGCGAAGCTGATGAAGTCTCACCTGAGGTAGAGGCAGGGGTGGTTGTAAGACTCATGTGTATGCAACCTTAGTTGGGACACAGATCTGTGATTATAACACTTAATAGAGCACTTAGCATTGTTAGTTCATCATTATCTAACCAATATATACTCCATAGAGAAAACAAAGCATTGCAACATTCACCCTGATCTACGGTATATAAGAAATTATTAAAGGAATTAGATCAGATCTAGCAGGTTCAAGCACTAAGCAAGTTCACAGATGTCAGATCTAGCATCTAGATTCATCATAAGCACAAAGCATAAACATATCTATCTATCTAAATCAAAGCACTTAGTACATAACACATAAACACATCAGAACATCACACAAAGCAAAATAACACATTATTTATGTGGTTCGCTCCCACCCTAGGGCTATGTCCACCAACTCTTCTTCTTTATTAGCTTCAATCAGTGATCTACATGCACAGAGCCAAAAACCCTCACTCCGCATAAGACAGGAGATTTGCGTAGCTCGCCAGATCCTCCTTCCTTGCGTTACAACACAAAGCCCTCCATAGTCTCTTACAATGACTTGCACTTAGCTCTGCAAGTCTCATACAGTATGCACAAAGCCTTACAGTTCTTGATCCCACAGATCCAACTCTTAGCACTTAGCTAACTTGCACAACTCTTGCACACTATTCAACTACTTCTTACATTGCCTAGCCTTCTATTTATACATACAAAATAGGCCTAAACATGGGTAAACCCATGGGCCGACATCACATTCCCATTACATATTCCCAAATCCCAGAAAGGACCCAAAAAGGGGTCGAGATCCTGCGATCTCTGCTTCATCTTGTGCTCTATCTTCGACAGGCTGTCGAAGTCCCAAAATAGGTCAAACTTGACCAAGAATCTCCCAAAACTTGGTCAAGGGCCAACACTAAGCGAAGATCATCACACATAATTAAAAAACTTCATAGTTACAAAGGTTAACATATTACTACAATGAAGAGATTTTATGCTTAAATAGAAATATAAGCTCGAGTAATCATGCACTTATCAAAGTGTTACTAACTTTTTAACTCTTTGACACGATTGGATAATGACTCAATAAATTTGATAATGTAATTTTATTCATAACCATATGACAATTTTTTCCTCATATTATAAAATAGGATGGGGTATGTGCAAGCTAATGATGGTCTCTCATGACGCGTTAGTGGCAAAGAAAACCTAGAAAACCAATATACAACTTTTATTCATAGACATTGTGAATAACTATGTCAAATATGATTTTTTCTAACAGTGGTATCTTATTTTTCCAACAAAATATATGGTATGTGTTTTTGTTCGTGTAGGTGTTGAGTACCTTAATGATGGAATTTCATTCCAAAAACTTGTATACTTGTAGAGAACCTGTTGTATTGTAAGGCGTATTTTTTGGAAATTTTTAATATTAATTTAATATTTTTTTTAAATTATCAATGTCAACATATGCCTGAAATTACGTCTTTTGTTCATGCAGGCTAAGAGGGTCTTAACGTGATCAAAACATTTTGTTTTTTTTAGATTGTAGGTATCAGTGTGCCACATATAACTCATTTGAGAAATGGTTAAGTCTAGAGAAAGTTATAGAAAAAATAAGAGAGGTATGTATTCTAGGATTTTGATATATGTGAAGACAAAAATAGATTAAAAATAGTAAACAATATTAATTTTTTTTTAAATTATATATTTGAAATATGCATAGCCAACTCTACCTATGTTTATAGTTTCGTCAACAATTGAATTGTTTATCCTATAGAAAATAACGTCAAAGAGAGAGATATAGAGGGGTATTCACAAAAATGGAGGTTTTTATCAATTTGCAAACCAAACCACTAGGTTTGTCATCCTGAACCTAAATCTGAGCCAACCAAGTCAGCATACACCTTGTCAATCCTACCCAAAAAAATTTGAATTCAAAATAACATGTGCACATTCTTAGGAGCACACACGCTCTTTAGGAATGCCCACACGCTCTACGAAAGTGCACACACTCCTAAAATTCACTCCTATGCCCCTCTCTCTCTCTCTATCTCTCTGAAATCTACCCCCCCTTTCTATCTCCCTCTCCCTCTCCCTCTCTACCCCCCCATGTATGGATCCCTCTCTCTCTCTCAAACTCATATACATGGTAAGACCTAGACATGGCAAGACTTAGACATCACAAGGCATGGAAATATGTAGATGTAGACCTTACCTTGACATCTCTCTCTCTCTCTCTCTCTCTCTCTCTCTCTC
>ML778127.1:274043-288616 GCA_009831015.1 Picea engelmannii | reverse complement strand
GACAACAGTAAAGGAAAGGGTTAGAAGAATAAACATAAAAGACTAAGCTAAGAATTAAACTAGGAAGGGAAAAAACAATTAAACTATTGTGCATAAGGACATAAGAACAAGAAACAAACAAGACTCATGTCACCAATGGAAAGTATTGTATTAGTGAAAAGAAAACAGCAAAGATAAAGGGGAATTTGGGTCCCTTCTTCCTTCTTCCTCCAAGGGAGGACTCTTGGACCCCCAAGATTGAGCTCTTCTTACAACTTGAAAACTTGAAAGAAATGGTGAAAGAATCCCAAGCTAACCCACTCAAAAGGTGATGTGGATTGCCCAAATGGAATGGTGCTAGTATGCTCTTGATGAGAAAAGAGGTTTCCCCAAAAGAATAGCAACAACATAACCTTGCAAATGAATTCCTTGAAGATGTAGTGCACCCGTGGCCTTGTTTTATAGCACCACTTTGAGGTATTGTGAAACCAACTTTTAGTGTGAAAAGGGGTTGTTTAGGGCATCTTTAGGTCTTTGACTAGCCACCCAACTGGATCCAGCCGAGATTTGGATGTCAAATCGACTTGGAAGCTGAACCAAAAGTGGGTGGGAGGCCGACCAACATCATAAATGTGTTGTTCTCAGGTGTGCGCGGCTTTTAGAATCCACAGTCATGCATCGCACGCATGTGCACGTTTCCTGCGTTTCTTGATGGTGCATGTGTGTGCGTGCCCTGTATAGTCATAGCGCATCTTGATTTTATAACTGGTTGTATAGTTTTGGACCTTTTGGAAATGTTTTTTGGTAATTTTGGTCCATGGGTGAACTAATAGCTGTTTGAAGATACTGGATTCCTGTAACCATTTGCGGATGAAATTTCAGTGATAACAGATGCTCCTTGATGGATGAGGTTAGGAGCATACAGATAGATGAAATTCATCAATGTTTCTTCTACTGAGAGTACCGTTGTAAGAAAGAGTGATAGTGAGAGTATCAAGAGTGACCCATTGGAGGGAGAAGGGAACCTGTAGGACCCAACCTTTCGCAAGGTGTGGAAAGTAAATTGTGTACAAATGAGGTAGGCATGCCCCATGCTCGTGTCATGTAACTCAAAAAAAGGGTGTTATACAGTAATTGAAACTATGTGTTGATGTAGACAATTGTAACGCCCTCGGGGGTGGTTTTGATAAAGGCAGAGGACAATTCTAATGAGGAACAATACTCTGAACAGTAGGCAATGACACCTGTAAGAAGTATCATGGATTCTATGGGCATTGATATCCCAACAAAGGTTAGAGGTCTTCGACAAATATAAAAAATAACTGTAATAGCCGCAAAGTAAGACCCACTTTAACATGAGAAAGTGTTGAAGTCGAATGTTATGGGGGTCAACGACAACAGAGAGCAATGATGGTTCTCCTTGTGTCGTCCGAGACTCCTCATTGTAAAGGTAATGAGAGTCAAGATATTGTCACCCTTCTGGAAACTGTGCTGATGTCGACAAAAAGGGAGACACGACCATTTGCGGATGAAATTTCAGTGAAAGTAGCATGAGTGTCAAAGTGGCAAGGGGGACTATGAATGGGAAAACGCATGTGGGGGATAGTGCTACCAGGTGACAGTACCAAAATGCAGCAGAGGTGACAGTACTACAGAGCCGGATATGAGGATCCTACAGGAAAATTTCAGAGGCTGTGACTGGAGATGAAATTGAGATTCAGAGGGAATAATTACATGCCAGTGTCGATCATATACCTGAAGGGGATGCGCTGGTGTGTGATGACCCAGTACCTGCGCACATGAAAACCAAATACCTGACGTGAAAAATATCTGAAAATAAAAGACATATAACAGTTATTTGATAATTTTGAACATGAGAAGGCATACCTGAGTGTGTCATGGAAAGATGCTCCACTGGGGAAAAGGGAAAATGATAACCTGATGAAAATGTCTATGTAAGTGGTTGAAGATGGTTTGGAAAACGGAGCTTATGGGCTCCTGTACCAAAAAATGAAAGTGGGAAAAAGGGCTTAGATATGGACGGTGGGTCCATAATGCCATCCCAGTTTCACGGACACTATGGGCGATCAAGAAGTAATTTGGTGGGAAGACATGAACCTCCCCTTTGCTTGAGGACCGATGAAGAAATATAATGAATTACATTCACGGGAACATTGGTATGGAGTGCCAGAGGAAGCTCGAGAAGATATGTGTGGCGTTCCGCAGCTAATGTGTGGAAGACGTATAGGATAGATGGGCAATGATGAGTGTAATGCTCATATTCTGTGCATATGGCACATGCGAAATTGGTTTGTATATGTTGTTTGTGTGTGGTTGATGATGTCATAGTAGCATGGGACGTCCTTGGTGGAGTGGTAAGAAAAAGGTGTTCTTGAGGAAGCTGGATAAAACTATGTAGCTCAGGAAGAGAAGGACATTCGTGAGTGAGGTGTCATTTTCTTTCACATAAGGCACAAGGGAGTTGAACTCGGGGAGGTAGTGGAGTGATGGACTCTTTCTTCTTTCGTCTATCCCCAGTCGGAGCGATGGTGCTAGTGATTGGGGGTGAGGGTGGTGGGGTCAGAACACGCATTGGAATCTACACCGGGATTGCCTCTGACTGAGGAGGGAGGGATGGTTGAGGAACCATATTGGGTGGATGTAGATACCATACCAGGATTTTCCCCTGGAGGGGGGGGAGATCTGTGATAAGTGGTGCGGTGGCACTCTCAGGGAACTCCTGAGGTAGTATTTCTTTAATGGGTGGAACTTTGATATGGGGAGTGGACTCAGTGATAGGAGTCTTGTCTCCAATCTTTGTTCCTTTAGAGGAAACTACACACACTTGTGCTGAGAAAGATGGGTTTAGGAACGGTGGTGCTCCCTGATAAGTGCCCAACATAGATGGGTCTTGGAATAATCCAGGGCTAATGTTGGCAACTGGAAAATCATTGGAGCTAACATGAACAAGGGGGAGGATGTTATCGATGTTGGTAGAATGGTTAGGCTCGTAATGTGTAAGTTGGTTGATGGTGACGATCTTCCCATTATGGGGGAACATCATCGTACGAAACACAGAAGAGGCGACTGCCTTCATAGCATACATGTAGTTGTGTTCGAACAAGATATTGTAATCAAGCTGGGCATCAATAACTTCAATGTTAATGAGGATGGGTTTTACCCCAATTTCTATGGCTACATTTTGACAAAGCCCTGCGGAATATGTTGGTCAACTGTCGTAAGGTCGAAGGGTGATGGTAGAGGGTACTAACTCAGGGGAGCCAATTTTTTGCCATACGTGTTTAGACATGATGCAGGTGGATGCACCTTAATTGATGATACACTGATAAACTGTGGTGTTCCAGATCTTAACTGGTATCTAGAAGGCTACTTGGGCAGGAAGACGTGGTTCTCCATTATCTGAATCAAATGTGATTAGCTGCGTGTCAGCTGTGTCGACTGCCCCCAAGGTAGAAAGCAAGGATTTTCGCTATGATGGACAGGTTTGGAGGACCTCAAACATAGATATGGTTGTGGGAGACTGGGCTAAGTCATCAACCAGACTATAATTATGAGCAGCCCTAGCATGAGGGTTATGTATATTCCGTCATAAAGGAATACGTGGTATGCGAGGAATGGGTTCCGCGTTAGGATGTGGAAACATCAATGGTTGTCCTGTAGTAGCTGGCAGTGTTTCTGAGGTGGTTGGGGTAGAGTCGGGAGGCATACCATATTGACGGTTGTGGGTTTGCAGAAGAATTTCTTCGTTGGTGAGGAGGACACTGCGATCAACCAAATTCTCGGGTTGAGTGGCGCCCGGATTTGGATATTTCCCCATTTGTGGTGGGGTAGGGTTGATCACTTGTTGGGTGTTCATCACACCTTGGTATGGAATGGGGTTTTGAAAAAGAGTTGGAGGCAGTGGCTGCAAATACTGTTGTGGGGCCTGCTGAGGGGCAGATGGTGTCAAAGGGCCCTGTGAGTTCATGGATTCCCTCATCTGTTGGAGATCAGGAATTTGGGGGCAATGATGAGTATAATGTCCATACTCACCACATATAGCGCAAGGGAAGTTAGTTCAAATATTGTTGTTCTTCCCTTGTCATGGTATATTGTTATTGGTGCCCCCTTGGGGGTCGTCGTATTGGTTGCCCCCAATGGGATGGTTGTGGGGGTCATTCCCACCTGGTCCGAGATTGTCATTGGTTTGTGTTAGCACTCTGTAATTTTCCCAAGGTTGTAGAGGTAGTCACAGAGGCAAAATCAAAACTGCTTTGATTCAGGGATCTAGCCCTCTAAGACTCAGAGAGGGATCTCTCTGTCAAAATTATCTTTGTTAGAGATTTGATCTTAGGCTAGCTATGCAGAATAGGATATGTTCTTCGAGTTTTCTGGTTGAGACAGCAAAAGAAGACCATTGGGTTATGGGGTCTCTGACAAGTTTGAAATTAAACACATGTCTATAAGGTATTTCCAAAGGGCAAGGTAATGCAGACGTTGGATCCTTTAGAAATAAAATGATGTAGAAAAGGAACAGACGAGATAATCAACTACAACAAAAAAACATTCAAGAATTTCTTCATTGTAGTATCAGAGGGAAAACATTTAGATTTTTAAAAGATCGACACAAAGTATAGTGGATAAATTCTGCGCTAAATCTCCCTTTAAAAATTAGAAAGGGAATAACATAATGATAACTGAGAAGGATCACATTTAACAAAGAGAGGAAACTTCACCAACGTTAACATGTAGGAATCCTGTGAAAAAGTCCATTTATTTCTGGTTGATTTGACAAAATATTATAGAGAATAGCCTTCTGGGTGTAAGAATCAACAACTTTTACATAAAAATCATCTGAATATATAGGGGATATTCCCCAACAATTTTTGTAAGTCCTATTTAACCGCCTCGGCCAAAAATAGCCACAAATCCCCAAAAATCTGGAACTGTCCGTCATGAAAGATGGGCTGAATTTCTGTGAAAAAGAGGTCCACTCAGACATTTGTTTCTCTTTAATTATGACACCTGGGAAAAACTTGAAGGTGGTTATTGTATATGGGCATGTTATGGACAAACAACTCCTTCGGTTTCTCCAAATTCGCCTCCATCTCACCGAAACACCTCCCACAAAATCAAGACTACAACAGAAAAATGAAAAACTGAACAAATGGGCCTTGAAGATGGATTTGATTCTCCCTGCTTGTGGCACCTGTGAAAAACTTAAGAGATTATTTTTTTCTTCATCCCGTTATGGAGAAAAAACTCTCTCGGTTTTTAAAAATTCATTTTCATTTGCCCGAAATCAACTTCAGAAGAAAACTGGTCAAAATGTTGCAAAAGAGGTTTTAGTTTAGGAAGGGTGGTATTCTGGACCCCCCCTGAGGTGGTAAGCGGTTTTAAGGGAATGGGTAGGGGGGGGGTCCGCTGGCATGTGTATCTGACAAGTGTCCAAGGGGTGGTTTTATAATACAACCATTCCGGACCCCCCCCTCTCGTTAAACTTCAGATGGCAAGGGGGGGTCCGGAATTTTCCTTATCCGTTGATTTATTTTTGATGTGATGTATGCGTGAAGTTGGGTGGGTAGACTTAGGGCAGTATTGATTTTTTATTTTTGTTTTTCATTACTTTATTTTATTGTTTTATATGTTTTAATACGTGTTCCACTTTTATTTTATTTTAAATTTGTTATTTGTTTTAATGTTTTATGCTTTTGTTTTATTTAACTTTTTATTTAATATATATGTTTTTATTTATATTTCATATGTTTTAACATATATGTTTATTATAATTTGTATTTGTTTTGTTTAATGTTTAAAACACTAACCTTATTACTAATTAACTAAATTAATTAATTAATCAATCAATCAATCAATTAATTAATTTTTAACGAGATTTAACCTAGCTTATTTATCTAATTATACTAACTTTATTAACCTATTTACTAACTACTAACATTATTAATTAATCTAATCATTTATTTTTCTTTTTAGCCTAAGTTTGTTTATGCATGGATGAGCGACGGGCAAGAGGTAGTCAACAGGACAAAAGGACAAGGGAGTGAGGGCGCAACATGGATGAAGGATGCAGTAGGGAGATGGAGGATCGGGCGAAACAGATGGAGGGGAAAAAAGGATCAACCGAGACATACTTCATCATCACAAGAGAAACGCCAAATCAGCAGTCGAAGAATCAAGTTACCTATAATTATAGGACCCTAACAGTTTGGTTTCTTACTTTCTGCTTATGAGTCAGATTGGTCGTATTCAACTGTTCAAATGTATGAACCTGTTGAATGGGAAAGGGATGAACAAAGTTGACACTGGCATGTGGTTGTCCTGGTGGAGGATTAACTGGCTGGGGAGGACTAGGGAATGGAAAATATAGATTGTTCTATGGATATGATCCATATGGCTTATAGGAAGTAGAGGTACTTCCACTATTGCTAGGGTTATATCCAGGGGTTGGGTGTGGACCCGTACTAGATTGAGAGACCGGATATGACATGGGTACTGGTGGGGGTGCCCCCAATGACTGAGGGGGAACAATAGGATATGATTGTTGATAAGGGGAAGGAGGATAATAAGGGATTCCTCCATATGCAGGCGGGTATTGAGGTGTGCCATACATGGGTGATTGTTGAGGCGGTGGGTTGTGGTGTGTGGTGTTACCAATCAATCTGTCTGTTGAGTGAGACATCCCAGGTTTTTCTTGGCCAAATGGCACGGGTCTTGGGGCATCCAGGAGTACCATGTATAGGTATCCAAACTGGGCGTAGATGAGTTCAAAATGTTGGGTCTTGCTAATGGCTTCTTCTTCAGTCTAGGGGAAGGTGGCGACCACATCTTTGGCAAGGAGGGAAACAAGTGATTTGATGAACCAATTGAGACACTGTTGGGGGGTAGCGTCAGCTTTGCAGAGGCTACGTCGTCAACGCCATTCATGGATGTGGTCAGCAATATGTGTAGAGGTCGTTTGTTTGAAATCTGAGAGTAGTTCAAGGCCATTGTCATGACGAATGGGTAATTGAAAGAAGGTCAAAAATGCTTTGGCCAAGGATTCAAAAGTCACGTGGGACCCAGATTTTTCTTCGACATACCATTTGGCGGATGGGCCAGTGAGTGTTCGTCGAAATAACCTTAATCGGATGGAATTGTCCATGATGTTGTTCGAAGAACACCATAGGTGAAATGTCATGATATGGTTGGCAGGATCATCTCCTGTTTTTCCTTCAAACTTAGGGATGTCTGAAGGGAGTTTGGTAGGCATTGTAGGCCATGTGGGGTTGTACAATATGGGATCATTGGTGAGTTTAGTCAGATCCGGTATGTTGAGGGAAGCTAAATATGGCATATGGGGGGGTGGCGTAGGATTATTTCTGGCCATAGTGTGTGTTTTGAGTACCTCACCCTTGGAGGGGACTAGGTGGGTTTGTACTTCCCCCTTGAGAGGAAGTTTCCCCCCCGCTTCCATGTAGAGGAGAGTGAGTGGAAGGTGGACCTTGGGAATTGGACCCAAGTAAGGTGGAACCAAGCAAAGCTGGTCCCAAGACAATGGCACTCACAAGAGTGTGAGAAGGTGGAGCCGATGAGTTGGCAAGACTAGGAACTCCCCCTAGAATATGAGGGATATTTAGCAAGCGTCTAGAACGACGGAGGTTTTGTGGGTCCCCTATGATGTCCGACTAGCTGAGTGAATGTGTGTGAATGGTGGTGAGAGCAATAAATAAACAAGAGCCTTTGCTGCAATTTTTTGAACTTTACACGATATATATCCAAATCAAATGTAATCAGAAGGGCATCATACATAAATTGTTTTGATAAAGAAGCATATATGTGGATAGGTGGATTTTGTTCGCATGGAGGAAAAAATAAAACAAATGCTCGTGTCCTAAAAGACGTAACGTCCTTCCTCTCAAAATAGCACTGGACCTTCCAATAGCACTCGACAACAGGGTCTGAAGCCACCGGAAGAGAAACTAGTGAAGGATGAAGCAATCAGTTATAATGAGGGGTAGAGGGGGCATATCTCGAAAGAACCGGTGATATTTCCCAATAGCCACACAAAATCCGATCAAGGTGCAATTGCAGCCCACAATTTCCACCTGGGTAGATGTCCTAAAATTTGGTCACTAGGTACCTCAGTCAAAGTGCAACATTTAGATTTTCGGCCTAAGAAATGGGTCATGGACTGGATCCCTTCCAAGAGGTGGGTGCCTCAAGGGGGGACACACAGAACAACCGAACCTCGGCCTTCAACCCTTCACGAGTATCTCCCTGCCTTATGGTGTTAGGAACACTTGACTTGGAGGATTTAGAGTTCCCTATTTGACAACTTCTATTGTTTTGAAAATGTGAGAACCAGATAATGAGAAGTTATTTGGATGCCTATCCCCGAAATCCTACCTAGACTAAAAGATTTCTTTTGGCACCTCCTGTGGAGGAAAACTTAGTGAGTTTTTAGAAAAAATTTAGATGTGGTTGTTTGAGAGATTGGGGGTGTGAGCCAATCTCATTGAAATTAAGTGGGAGTGGATAGTTTTATCAAGAAAAGGGTGGGGTGTTTCAGAATCCCTTTGGCGGAAACTTACTCCAACCTCCACGTTTCAAGATGAAAACTATGTGAGTGAGAAGTGACTTTTGTGTGTGAATGAGTGAAAGTGTGCCAAATTTTTAATGAATTAGGTGTCACCTTGCTGCATGTGGACTTCGCTTGGTCCTTGCAAGTCTTTGATTACCTATTTAACTAAAATTCATTGGTACAACCTTGCGGAATTCAAAATTCCCTAGGAAGCTAGCATGTGGACATGTGGGTCCTTTACTATTCCTTTAACTCCCTAATGTTATTTAATATAAGAAAGCTTTGAAACTATCCTAGATTGTGATCATGTGGACATGTATGGGCCCATTACAAAACCTTTAAACTTCCCTATTGATTTAATCTAAGAAAGTAAATTTCAACACTATCCTATCTTTGTAGCATGTGGGCATGTATGGGCTTGTTACAATCTTGAGATGTGTTTAAAAAATAAACTAAGAGGAGTCTCGAGGGGGCTATTGTCCTCTCCTAAAGATTTTATCTTTTTAAGGGAGATGAAATTGTCTTTCAACCTCTTTATGATTCTCAAGATCGCTTTGGAGTGCGAGAGAAGAGCATACTCAACGTTTGATATCCAATTTCTAGTCCCAATGCAAGTTTTATATGTGATGTAGAATGATTCCAAATTTTAGTCAAAGCAAGCCATCCATGTGGAGAAATAAAAAGCAAAAAGAGGAAAAATAATGATTTTTAACCCCTAAGTGCCTATGTGTTTTGACTAATCCCTTTATATGAGAGGGAATGTAATTATGGTGAAGATTAAAACATGCATGGAATCATCTTCAAGAAGGCTATGGGCCTTCAACATATCATAAAAAATCTTACGATGTGTGCGTTTTTGCAAAGGTGCAAGGGTTTAAGAATAGACAAAGGCGCTATGAGCACCAATGTGCGAACTGAAAAAGAATTTTGAGCCCAGGTGTGCAAAAGGCGCTGAGTAATGCAGTGATTTTGGCGCACGTGCGCACAATGTGAGACTGTGGGCCAATAAACCCGCGCAAAACTGTCACACGGCCATGAAGAAAATTCCGGATGGAATTCTCTCAACTCAGCTTTGAATTTGATGTTTTGTAGGTTGTCTTGGGCCGGTTATGGTACCTGTAGGTTAAATAAGTAAAAAGAAGAGCTAAACTAACCCAAGTGGGGTAGGAAATTGATACCTTTCCCCAGTGGAGTCGTCAATCTGTTGTGCCTCTTTTGTCACCTAAATGAGCAAAACAGAGGTGCTTACAAGCTTAGTTGGGTTAGCTAAGAAAGACAACAGTAAAGGAAAGGGTTAGAAGAATAAACATAAAAGACTAAGCTAAGAATTAAAGTAGGAAGGGAAAAAACAATTAAACTATTGTGCATAAGGACATAAGAACAAGAAACAAACAAGACTCATGTCACTAATCCTTTTCTTTGCCCCTAGTTATACCTCCCTCTCTCTCTCTTTCCATCTAAAGGTGAGGCAGGTCTCACAACGAATAAAGGATATGTGCAACAGAGAAATGTAGCCTCGCCTATAAGTTGAGTGTTAAGTTTTTCTTCTTCTTCCAATGGAGTACTTATACGAGTACTTATATGAACATGACCATGACCTAGACCATGAACTAGACCTAGACCATGACCTAGACCCCCCTAGCTCCATCTAAGCCTACACACAACCTATACTCTATCATTAACCCCCTCCACACCCAAGCCCTAAGTGAAGTATTCCTATACCTCTTGTTTAATAATGATATTTTATGGATTTGACCATTCACCTACGGTTTAATAATGATTTCACATGGTTTAATTATGATTATGGTATGCTGACTCTACTATTTTATTTTAATATAAGAATAATATTTTAGTTGAATCAATATTCTTTATTCGAAATATGTTTTTGAATCCCTCTCTATATCCCCTCTCTTNTGTCCCTTCCTCCAACTATCTCTCCTCTCTTTCTCTCCTAAATCTACCACCTCTTTGTATCTCTCCTTGTTGTTAGTCTGAATCTCACTCTCTCTCTCTACCCCCCCTCTTGGTATTCCTCTCCCACCCCGTCACACTCTCAAATAATCCATCGCTTCCCTCTTCTCTCTTTACCTCTTGCATCTTACCCTCGCTCGCTTACTCCCTATATCCCCTTCCCTCTCTCTCCCCCACTCTCCCCAAATTTCTCTATTTTCTTCTATCTAACCCCCTTTCCCTCTTTCCCCCCCCTTTGTATCAATATCTCTCTCTCTCTCTACCCCCCCTCTTTATCTCTCTATCTCTCACTCTCTCTCACTCTCTTTTTCTTCCTCTCCCCCCCTCTCACACTCTCTTTCTTCCTCTCTTTGCACCCCCCCCCATACATCACAAGGAATGAAATGGCCTTGACCTAGACATGTCAAGATCTAGACCTAGACCTAGACATAGCAAGACCTAGACATGACAAGACCTAGACCTATACAATGACCATGAAGTAGACCTAGACCATGAGCTAGACCTATACGATGACCATGAAGTAGACCTATACCATGGGATAGACCTATACGATGACCATGAAGTAGACCTATACCATGGGCTAGACCTATACGATGACCATGAAGTAGACCTACAACATTACCTAGACCATGACATAGAGATAGAGTTATATTTGTACCATGACCTAGACCCCCTAGATCCATCTAAGCCTAGGAATAACCTATACTCAACACTTAACCCCCTCCACACTCAAGCCCTGAGTGCACTATGCATATACCTCTTGTTAAATTCCCCACAACCCTTGCACCCACATCATCCACATATTGGTTCTATAACCATTTCTCTATGCTTGAAAACACTTTCAATCCTAACCCCTTAGGTCCTAGTTGTCCCCATACCCCTATACATATTTATTGATAAATAAGTTTGGTCTATAATAAATGTTATATCCTTTGCATTAAGAGCACACACTCACTCTTGTGACTTGATAGCCTTGTAGTTGTTGTTCATTTATGCTCAGCAGGAACACACGTGCGTTCCTGCTAGGCATTTTTTGGTGCCAAGAACACTCCACCACCTCATATATCTCAAGCTCGACAAATATTTCCCAACATCTTCACACAAAAATAGCTCACAAAGACAAGTTTTTCTTATTTTAGTATTGTTATTTGATTCATAGACAATTTTGTGTTATTGCAAGACCATTGTGGGAATAATTAGAAGACAAATTTGTCCAAGTGGAATTGGAATTGTTGTTTGTGTCTTCTTGGAATTGGAAGACAAATTTTTCCAATTGGAATTGTTGTTTTTGTCTTCTTGGAATTGGAAGAAAAATTTGTCCAATTGGAATTGTTGGTTGTGTAATACCAAGAAAAAATTATCTAATTGGAAATGAAATTGTTAGTTGTCTTCTTGTGTAATACCAAGAAAAATTCGTCTAATTGGAATTGGAATTATTAGTTGTGTCTTTTTTTGTAATACGAACACAAATTTGTCCACTTGGAATTGGAATTGGTTTTTCATTATTGTGTAATACCAAGACAAAATTGTGGTGTGGTGTTTGGAAGAAATTTTTTCTCTTTAAACATGGGGAACCGACGAATTCAAGAAAGAAAGTCCTCAATAAAAAGGAAACCGGTCGAAAAGGTAGAAGAAGAAAGAGAAAAGGAAAAGTTATGTATGTCAAATCATAGGCTTTCATAAGAGGACAATCCAATTTCTAGAGGAATAGATGTCATTGTTGTTTCTCCTCCATCACCACAAGCAAAGTGCAAGAGTTTAGTAGACACTAATCCATCTAGTATCTCATCAAGACAACTTGTTGTGGATGACCATATGATGGAGGATTTTCTTGGAGTTGATTATACAATGAATGAAATTAGAGAGTCAACTGGTGTACAACATTGTGGTGAAGAAGTTCTTGTGGTGAAACCTCTTGTTGGACAATCAAATGTTCTAGAAACTAGTCAATCCCATGTCCACTCTCCTCCCATATTTGATCCGCCAGTGATTGACAGGGAAATAACTGCAACATTTTCAATTCCATAATAGGGAGGTCAAGAGTTTCAGAATATGGGTTCATCATCCCTACTTAGATTTAGCATTGTGCGACGAAAAACTCCTAAACGCATTCAGGTCGATGAAAGTGGTCTAGCATCACTTGAAAGTAAGTTTCCTAACTATACTATTCCTTATCATCCTTATAAAACCATTAAAGAATATTTTGAACCAAAATCTGATGCTATTAAATGTCAATTATTCTTTGCCGTGTTAAAATATAGAAGTTTGAATATTGTTAGGATAATTTTAGGCATTAAAATAGTCAAACATTTAGAAACAAGTCGTCATATTTTTAGAAACCTTATAGATGTTTTTTTAATAATTGGTAGGAAATTTCGTTCCAAATACCATAATGCATCCTAATGTGTCTTGTCACAATTAATTATTAGCAATATCACAAGAAAATATTGTTTTCTACAATAAACCTCACACCTCATGAAATTCAGTGTAAAAACCCTTAGAAAGTATTCTCATAGATGAGATAACATCAACACGGGTGGACCAACAAATTTGTGGTTCTTCACTGGTAGTCTACCTCAATTTGACATGAAGTTAATTGGAGAAGATAAGGGACTAGTACAATATTTCTAGCATGAGAACACTAGGCCTTCTTCCAACCAAAAATATGTACTAAAATTGAGAAGGGGATTTAGGGTCCGTGAACCCCATATTAAACACTTTCTTGACATTACACAGAAAAAATTGTATGAGAGATTCAGGACAGTACATAGTGCACCTAACTTGAGCCAAAGATATTTCCATAAATGCAAGCCTTGGTATGTTCGAATAAACACAATTCATAACACATGTTGTTGTAGATATCACATTGAGTATGGTTATTATTATCACACACACACACACACACACACACACACACACACACACACATATCCTTTGTTTTTCATAACACCCTTTTGCAATAATGCTCAGTTATATTTTCATTGTTGTCATCTAGAGACGTTATTCACAACATCTTATGTACAAGACTAGAGGGTTGTACATTTTATAAAAAATATTGCTTAGATGGGACATGCCCTAGGTGCGGTGGAATGACATTATTGAGAAAGTGCATACATGTAAGTGATGAGTATGAATGTCTGATCCAGGTGGATATCGGTGGCCAACCACCTTTTCCAAATGGCTCAAAATGGCTTTCTGGCAATTTTGGCAATTTACTATTTTTAGCAGGTTTTAACTTCTGGGGTCATTTTGAGGGCCTAAATGAAGGTTTTTCGAGATAGAGATTCTCAATGATATCCAAAGGCATGATTGAGCCCCCAAAATGAATCTCCTCGACGATACCTTTCCAACGAGCTATCACACACCTAAAACGGAGATCATATGCAAAAGTTACGACCCCGGGAAGTTGATGCACCAACTTACCCAAACGGGGCCCACATGATTTTTGGCGCTTCATCTCCTAGGGTTAGGTTTTTGGATGTCTATAACTTTTGGAATTCCCGTTTATTGTAAAAAGGGCCTTCAGAGCCTCATTGTAACCATCTTCTTGCGAATGTGAGTAGCCGTCACATCTCTTCTCAGAGATAAGCTGCCACCATTCTAGCGAGTCTTTCACTCTGTATTTTTACAGTCTCTGTACATTTCTTTGATTAATAGAAATCGTGTATTACTGTATATATGTGTTTATGGTTGCATCTCTGATACATTTATGTTATATTATTGAATATCTGCAATATCTCTGTGCATTTCTTTATTATATCTCCGCTCTCATTTCATGCCGAAAATAATCTGGATCAGTGGTTTCAGAGCAGGCTACTCTTGATCATTTTTCAGTGCATGTCCCCAACGAGGTCCGAGTATTGCAAGTTGGGTCTCAAGCTATTCTCTCTTGAAGAAAATTTCTCTCGCACACCCAAGAAACCCTCAATGGCGGAAGAAAAGAAAAACGACGGAGCAGACGATCCTATCAGTCTGTTGCTTGAGCAAGCTCTCATGCGACAGAGGGACGAAATGATGGAGAATTTTTCCCACATCCTTCAACACC
>ML778127.1:248248-273033 GCA_009831015.1 Picea engelmannii | reverse complement strand
GGGGTCATCTCTACAGGATACCAGAGGTAGTTCCAACTACTGCCCCACCTAAACAGTGCCGCAAGGTAGTATCTCATACTACAAAATTTATCTTCTCCACAATCTGTTCAAAGGGTGAACAAAAGGATACTGCAGCCACCACATCTTCGACCCAAGCACCTTCTATCCAACAGAAGCAGGTCGACAAGGTTGCAACAAAGCACGAAGATTCCTTCTGCACACAGTCATATAAAATAGCCAAACTGGTTAAAAAGGTCCAAACCTTCCAGCCAAAGGTTTGTGATAGCCTTCAACAAGCTAAGCAACGCCACATCTCCAGCAAGGCAAGCAGATCACCAAGATTCAGATTCAGCAATCGCTTTCCCCTCTCCCCCGGGAACTCAACGCAATAGAGAACATTGCTTCCTAAGGAGGGAGGATTGATCTAGGTGGATATCGGTGGCCAACCACCTTTTCCAAATGGCTCAAAATGGCTTTCTGGCAATTTTGGCAATTTACTATTTTTAGCAGGTTTTAACTTCCGGGGCCATTTTGAGGGCCTAAATGAAGGTTTTTCGAGATTGAGGTTCTCAATTATGGCCAAAGAAATGATTGAGCCCCCAAAATGAATCTCCTTGATGATACCTTTCCAACGAGCTATCACACGCCTAAAACGAAGATCGTATGCAAAAGTTACGACCCTGGGAAGTTCATGCACCAACTTGCCCAAACGGGGCCCACATGACTTTTGGCGCTTCATACCCTAGGGTTAGGTTTTTGGATGTCTAGGAATTTTGGCATTCCTATTTATTGTAAAAAGGGCCTTCAGAGCCTCATTGTAACCATCTTCTTGTGAATGCGAGTAGCCGTCACATCTCTTCTCAAAGATAAGTTGCCACCATTCTAGCGAGTCTTTCACTCTGTATTTTTACAATCTCTGTACATTTCTTTGATTAATAGAAATCGTGTATTACTATATATATGTGTTTATGGTTGCATCTATGATACATTTTTGTTATATTATTGAATATCTTCAATATCTTTGTGCTTTTCTTTATTATATCTCCGCTCTCATTTCGTGCCGAAAATAATCCGGATCAATGTCGGTGAATACCAATCACATAGGAAAGGACATGTACACATATATTTTTGGTAGGTAGTTGATGTAGATCAATCATAGTGGTACGAATGCAAAACAATTGAGGGAAATTATGGATTCCATTTAGTTAGAACATTAGATAATGCAGTAGTTGAAATATAGATGAGAAAAATCTCTTGCTTCTATGGTCCATGTAGGAGTAATGAATGGGATGATTTTGAATCGATAGAATGGGTTGATAGATGGGATCATATATCAATCCCCATTGGTCAACGTATACCTATGGAATTATCCCAGTTGGAGGAGGACCAATCAAGTATTTCAACTGATTATGATCATGTCTTAGATTGTGTATTTCCATGTTCGTTGAAACCTTATATTCAATTTTGAATAACTAGCATCAATTTTTTATGCTTTGGTCATTTAGTGGACTCACATGTTGGCACTCCATTTTTTGCAAGGCACATATACGCAGTGGTTTGCCCGAGAGATAATGAATGGGGAACTTATTATTGGTTGACACATTGCTTAGAGGGAAAGCATACCCTCATGTGATTTGTAACAGACTCTTAAGGAATTTAATTTCCAATTGGGTCGATGGTTTTTAAAGGAGAATATCTAACACGAGATGAAAGAACACAGAAGAAAGGTGGTTATGTATTTCAAGATTATAAACCAGTTCAAGTCGTATATGAATTTACGAACTTGGTTGTTGGTACAAACCTCCAACTAAAAACAATGCCAACTAAGAAATCATCAAAGGTCCGCTACTTCTTTCCTTACTATGAGCACAAAAAGTTAATGGATACCGTCAGTATTAGAAGTGATCCCGGTGGTCTACTTGAATGACCATAGGTATGTAAAAGGAATAATTGAACAAATATTTCAGATTTATGAATTATTGAAAATTTGGCTTCATTTTAAGGTTGTTATGGTATTCTTGTGTTTCTTCTTTGAAATTTCATGCCTTGCCTTCACGTTCCATGACATGTCAGGCCATGAATTTCCTTGTCATGCCATGCATTGTTTTTCATTTCCATGCCATTCCTTTCCATGACATGCCATGCCTTGCCTTATCTTTCCATGCCTTGCCTTATCTTTCCATGCCTTTCCTTCACTTTCCATTCGATGCCATGCCTTGCCTTGCTATTCCATGCCTTTACTTTCCATGGGATGCCTTGTCTTGCCTTCACTTGCCATGCATTTCCTTCCCATTCCATGCCATGTCTTGCCTTTCCTTTCCTTGCCTTCACTTTCCATTACATGCCATTCCATGCCTCTCCTTCACTTAAATTACCTTTCCATGCCTTGCCTTGCCTTGAATTTCCTTCACTTGCCTTACCTTCATTTTCCTTACCTTCCCTTACCTTTCCTTCACTTTCCTTGCCTTTCCATGCCATTCCTTTCCTTCACTTTCCATGTCATTCCTTGCCTTACCTTTCCATTCCTTGCCTTAACTTCCCTTACCATGCCATGCCTTTCCTTACCTTTCCATGCCTACATGATTTGCATCTCCTTCACTTTCCATGCCATGCATTTCCTTTCCATTCCATGTCATGCCATATCTTGTCTTTCCTTTCCATGCCATGCCTTGAATTGCCTTAACTTGTCAATCCATGCCATGTTATTCCTTTCCTTTCCTTGTATTTCCTCGCCTTATCTTTCCATTCGTTTCCTTCACTTGACTTACCTTTCCATGCCTTACCTTGCCTTTCCTTTCCTTTCCTTTCCTTCACTTTCCTTACCTTTCCATGACTTGCCTTCACTTTCCTTACCTTGCCTTACCTTTCCTTCACTTGTATTACCTTTCCATTCCATGCCTTTCCTTTCCTTCATTTGCAATGCCATGTGTTTTCTTGAATTTCCTTGCCATGCCTTGCCTTCACTTTCCTTACCTTTCCATGCATTTCCTTGCCGTTCCTTCACTTTCCTTGCCTTGCCATGCCTTGCCTTCAATTGCATTACCTTTCCATGCCTTTCCTTCATTTTCCTTACCTTTCCATGCCTTTCCTTCACTTGCCTTACCTTGCCTTCACTTCCCATTCCATCCCATGCCTTTCATTGACATTCCTTATATTGCCTTGCCATGACATGCCTTATCTTGGCTTGCCTTTCCATGCCTTGACTTGCCTTTCCTTCACTTGTCATGCCATGCCAAGTTTTTCCATGCCATGCCATGCCTTGAGATGCCTTTCCTTTCCTTGTCATGCCTTGCCTTTTCATGCCTTGCTTTTCCTTCACTTCACTTGACATGCCATGCCATGCCTTATCTTTCCATTCCATGCCTTTCCTTACCTTTCCATGCCATTCATTGCCTTGCCTTCACTTACCATGCCATGCCATTCCATGCATTACTTTTCCATTCCATGCCATGCCTTGCCTTGTATTTCCATGACATGCCTTGCCTCAACTTCACTTGCTATGCCATCTTATGTCTTTACTTGCCTTGCCTTACCCTGCCTTGTCTTCACTTGCCTTACCTTGTCATGTCTTACCTTTCCTTGTCTTGCCTTTCCTTTCCTTGACATGCCATGCCTTGTCTTTCCATGCCTTGCATTCACTTTCCGTCTCATGCCATGCCTTGTATTGCCATGCCATGCCATGCCATGTCATGCCTTGCCTTTCCTTTCCAAACCTTGTCATGCCTTACCTTGCCATGTCATTCATTTCCTTGACATGGACTTACCTTGCCTTTGCTTTCCATGCCATTCCATGCATTGCCCTTCCATGCCATGCCTTCCCTTGCCTTACCATACCATGTCTTTCCTTTCCAATCGATTCCTTTCCTTTCATTTCCATGCCACGCCATGCCTTGCCTTTCCTTCACGTGCCATGCCTTTCCTTGCCATGCCTAGATTAACAAGATGTTAAATTGAAAAACATATGTAATAAGTACTAAGAAAAACCCTAGTGTCGGAGATCCTCCAACAAATGATTGTCCTAGAAACATAATGACAATGGATGGGCCCCACTAGATGAAACTTGATGCCCCGGATCCAATGCAACCAACAATTTTTCCATCTGAGTCTTGGTTTGAGTTTTATCGTCAGTTGAAACTCACCTCCTCAAGCCATTCATGGACATGTCGACAATTTGGTCCAGGGGCATAAAATTCAAATCAAGAAACATAACAGAGTTTTGTAAGCTCTCACACATCTATTTTTCCAAGTCCCACATGACTACACTACCCACAATTGTCCAACACAGTGTTCTTGAAAATCAACCTCTCGTTCATAAATTGCACTATGCCTCATTGATCAAAACTCTAGTGTCGAATATCCTCCAACAAATAGTTTTCTAGTCAACAAAATGACAATGGATGGGCCCCATTAAATGTAAATCGGTACCCCAAATCCAATGCAAAAAACAGTTCATCCATTAGAGTCCTAGTTTGAGTTTTATCACAAGTTCCAACTTGCCTCCTATTGACGAGCGAAAATGACCACTCGTCAACATAAGGGAAGCGACCCAATCCAAGGTTCTTTAAATATAACCCCAACCGTTTGGTGTGGCTACTTCCGATGAGTTTAAGGGATTCATTAGCCACAAAAAAGTTTTGTTGGGAGTTGGCTCCCAACAACTCCCAATAAAATTTTACAAAATTTAGGGGTTCCCATTCAAATCTTGGAAAAACCATCTTTTTCATTGTGTTTTGATTTTGTGTTTCTTGGTTTGAAGAAGATGACTTGTTGATTTCCTTTTTGGATATTCAATGTGGTGCGCAGACTTAGATGAAATTCTTCGAATTCATTCCATAGCTTGAGTTGCTTGAAATATGGATTATTATGACCTTTCGTCAGTTTTTTATTGGTTTTTTTTCAATGCATTAATATGTTAATTGAACATTTTGACGTTCTTTTTCAATAATTCATGAAAAAGGTTTAATTTTTAAAAGTTTTAATGAACAAAGACAAACAAGAAATTGGAAATTGCTTAAGGAATGGATATGAACATTATCCCAACATTACGGGCTTTAAATCATGATATCCAACAATTAATTAAGTTTTCTATCTGTACATTCATATATATTATTGGTGTAAATATATCTTTGTATATATATTTATTTAAATTTATTTTATTTTATTATTTTATTTGTTTTAAGATATTTAGTTACGTAACCCTAAATTATATTAACTAATGATCTATTGTGATTTATTTGTTTCAAAAGTTGATTTTTTTAGATTTGGAATTGGATTGCGACGTTAATCAATCATCCAAAGATATGCAGATCGTTCTAGAATTATCCAGATCATTATCAACAGATGAGACAAATTCAGGCAAAATCATAACTGACCAAAACACTTCGGATGCAGTTTCTGGAAAAACTAAAACGATTTTCAAAACTATGGAACATGGGTTTTTTCTAGAACGGGCCCAATTTGGTCACACCTGCAATTTTTCCTAAAAAAGTGAAGGATTTGAGAGATATTGTGGGGTATTTCAACAAAAAATTTATGGTGGCAGAAATTGACTGGTGACATCGAGACTGTTGTTTCATTGTATAAATATATTGGAAAATTAAGATGTAAAGGGGGGGAGGAAAGTCTCTGGAGAAGAGAAAATGATTGTAATGTTTTAGAATTCTTTTTCCTTTGAAGACTGTGTTTTTTTTTTAAGGAATAGGAATGGAGGCTCCACCAACAGTTGGTGGATCAATGTGTTTCTCCTCTCAGGGAGAAAAACATTTTTGTGGCTAACAGAGACCTTAAACCCGTTGAAAGAAGCCACACGTTGGCATAGGGGTAGACCCAGGGTTCATCTCCAAGAGCACACCAACAAGCCCTAACTATCAGCCCTTTCGGCAACACCTGCGAGGAAGATGTAGTCTCACCCGAAGTATCTATGAGAGGGTTGTAGGACATAGTTGTCTACAACCAGAAGGAATGCAAAGTGGATTCATAGGAACCAACACACAACAATATAGTATTCTTTATCCTCTTATAATCTACTACGCAAGTTATATCTCAGATCTAACACATTATCATCATAGCAACATATTAAATGACAAAAAATAGAGAATCAATCACACACAACACAAGATATACGTGGTTCACCCTCTCTCTAGGGCCACTTCCACAAAATTGTTCCTTATAATGTATTAAGATGAAGCATATTGTTCTTGTCTATGCTCTTAGTTAGAAGATATTCTCTCTTCTCCTCTCTATCTCTTCCCTCCCTGTGCACCCAGCTGCAGGGTTGATCTTCACACCCATCTGAAGATCTTACAATACGGAAGGCTCTCGTACTCAACACTTCTCTTTCTCTCAATATTACTCACTCGATCCCACAATGACAAAGACAAAAACACAATCATAACACTAACTCGACACCAACAACCACAATACTAACAATAGAAACCCAACCCAGGTCCTCTTGACCTTTATTTATACATTAAAATAGCTCACCAAATTCCTTAGGCTGAGACCTAAGTGTCAAAACCCTAGATACCAAAACCCTAGGTGTCTAAAACCCTAGATCAACTTCACCCGCATTTTCAGGGCTTTGTCAGCCTGTCTTTCCTTCCTTCTCGCGTGGTGCTCCAAAGAATCCAATGGTGGATTTTTTTGCTTCCTGAGCTGTCCACGATCCTTCTTTATTTTTTATCTATCATCCTCAATCTTCTCGTTCAACGACTTCCTTTCTCTTACTTCGCTCCATCTTTTCTTCTCTTTTTCTCACTTCGACCCAGTAATAATCACTGTGTCTTCCACACAGTTCACATTTTTCCTTTTCTTCCTTGACCTTTGATTACTTTCATAACCAAGGGCCAACATGACCCCAACACTCACATGTGACTCGTCCCAAGGCACTTAAGATATGATGCTTTTGTTTTACTTCGACTTCATACTGCACAGTGCAGCCTTTGCTTTCTTCTCTATGCCTCCCTTCCTTCCTTGTGTAGACTGTCTTTTTTGTGTCTGGTACCTAGTTTCAATTGTACTTGGTACCTGGAACCTTTTCCTTATGCTTTTACTTAGAGATGCGGGGCAACTGGTTGTCATAATACAATTTCAACCAGCTCCCATTCACTAATCCTTCCTTCCATTCTCCCTTCAAAGTCTTCATCTGAACAACTCCTCCTTCTATAACATAAGCGATCTCATATGGACCGATCCAATGTGTTATGAACTTCCCAGGATGTTTTATGAACTTACTGTCATATACCAGTACCAGATCACCTTTCTTAAATGCCTTCTTCTTGATGTGCCTGTCATGATAGGCCTTCTCTCTTTCTTTCTGTACTTGTTGATGGAATCCTGCAATAAATCTGTCTTCTCCAAGTTCAACCAACTATGCAAGCCTCTCTTGAACAACGCCGACATAATCCATTTCTATAAAGGAAACAATTCTTAGGCTTGGTACCAAATATTCCATTGGGACAACAACTTCGAGGCCATACACCAACTTAAAAGGAGTCTTCATTGTTAGCTTCTTGCAAGTGGTTCTATAGGCCCATAGTACTGCTAGTACTCTTAAATCCCAGTCATCCCTGTTCACATTGAAAATCTTCATTAGCGTTGTCTCCAAGATCTTGTTGAATGCTTCAACTGTCCCATTTGCTTGTGGATGGTAAGGCATGCTCTTTTGATGGTGAACTTCAAATTCCTCAGTCAGGGCTTCAACTGTCTTATTGATGAATGTGTGCCTTGATCACTCATAAGGATCTTTGGGCATCCAAATCTGGTTATGATGTCATCAAATATGAAGCGCACAGATATAGTTTCACTACATTCCTTAACTTCTCTTGCTTCGACCCATCAAGTCAAGTACTTTGTCGCAGTAATTATGTATCTTGCTCCTGTGCGCTTTCCTGGTGGGTTTATAGGTCCCATGAAGTCAATGGACCATTTATCAAATGCTTGTAGGGTCAGCTGAGGTGCTAATGGAATTTCATATATTCTGGACAGTTTCCCAACTCTTTGGCGTACATTGTAGGCTCTGTAATAGTCTTTAGCATCTCTATGTAAGGTTAGCCACCAAAGGCCAGATCGAAGAACCTTCTGCGCAGTTGCTTTCCCTACGTAATGTCCTCTTGCAATGCCTTCATGAGCTTCTGTGAGGATCAATGGTCACTCTGCCTCCATAACACACCTTCTCAATATCTCATTAGGTCCTATCTTGTATAGTTGTCTAGCTATAAGTGAAAAGTTTGCAGTGCGCACTACTAGTTGTTTCTTCTGTGGAATTGTATAATTGCTAGGTTCCATTCTTGTTGATATGAACTGGACTATTTCTGCAAAGTGGTCATCAATATTTCTAATGGCTAGTAACTGTGCATCTGGTAGTGCATCCTCCAAACTGGTCGGCGCTTCACCATGTTCCAACCTTGACAAGTGGTCATGACCTTTGTTCATTCTTCCTGGCTTTAATATGATCTCAAAGTCATATTCCTAAAATAATAGAATCCATCTGCATATTATCCTCCCCAACACTGGCTTGTTGACTAGGTATTTCAGCACAGAGTGATCAATAAACATTTTAAAGTGTCCTCCCAACAAGTAGTGGCGAAACTTTTGCAGCGCATACACCATGGCGAACCCCTCTCGCTCAATAGTGGTGTAATTGATCTCAGTAGTTGATAGATTCTTACTGGAAAAAGATAACGGATGGTCAATATCTCCTTCCCCAGGTTGTGCTAACACTTCTCCTAAGGAAATATAAGATGCATCGACATGCACATGAAACTCCTTGCTCCAATCTAGGAAGACCAAAATAGGCGCAATAACCATTTTTTGTTTTAGTGTGTCGAAGCTCTGTTGGCATTCTTATGTCCAATGAAATTGACAGTCTTTCTTCAAAAGCTTCTCCATGGGTGTTGTAATATGAGCATGTCCTTTAATGAACTTCATATAATATCCAGTATGTCCCAATGCAGTGCACAACTGTTTGACTGAAGTAGGAGGGGGTAGATCAGCTATAATAGAAATTTTAGATGGGTCTACCAACAATCCATATTGCATACAATATGACCTAACAACACTCCAAATGGTGAGAAGAAGAGGCATTTCTTCAGATTCAAGGCAATTTGGCACTGCCTCCATTTATCCAACATTAGCCTTAGACATTCAATATGATTTTTCAATAAACTAAAAACAGTCCAATCATCAAAATATGCTTCTAGAAATTTATGCAAAAACTCCTTGAATTCTCGACCACCACCCTAGAAAAGATGGCCGGGGCATTCTTCAATCCAAATGGAATCATTGTATACTAGTAGGATCCCCATTCTGTTGCAAATGTGGTCTTATGGAGATATTCCTTGACAATCTGGATCTGATGGTATCCTGAAAATCCATCTCTAAAAGAATATTCCTCCTGGACTCCCACATTATCTAACACTTCGTCAGTGAATGGTGTAGGGAAGGGGTCATGTAAACAGGCATCATTCAGCTTCCTGAGATCTACACAGGTCCTAATCTCTCCTGTCTTCTTGTCTTGCACCACCATAGGGATAATCCATTTTGATTCTTCGACAGGTTCTATAATCCCTGCTTTCAACATTCTGTCGAGCTCAATCTTTACTTTCTCCTTATATTTAAGGTTCAATCTGTAGGGTCTCTATTTTACTGGTCTTGCATCTGGTTTCAAAGGGATCCTCATCTCTCCCATAGGCCCTTTAATTCCCTTCATATCATTGAACTTGGTTGGAAACAAGTCCTGATATTCATGCAGTAACTTGGTGATTTTGTCAATAGTGGCAGCATCCCAATAATCTCCAACATTTTCAATCTTCGGTGTCTGCTCTATTCCAATATTGACCTTATTAATCTTGATTGGCTTTCCAATGAATGGTAATTCAACTCCTGTTCCTTCCACATCTCTTTGGCCTTCTGTTTCTGCAATGTTCACCTTCCTAGGATCATCATCTTCATCAGCGTTGATGTTGTAATAGCCTTGCAGTTTATGGAGAGGCGCAATCCATTCATCCTCTTCTTGCTCCAAAGGGAGGCTAGAGGCCTCCTCAAATAATTTATGTCTTACAATCTATAATTCTTGATCTACTATAGGATATTGGCTTTCAAATAAAAAGGTAGTTACAAAATTCTGAGTCAGACCTTCCCAATTTGCAGTGATGAGGCGCAACTCCGCTTGAAGGTATCAGTTGATAGGGGTTGTGTCTAGTGTGTTAATGAAATTGTGCACCCACTTCTCTTGAGGAATGGTTCTCTAGGATTCCTCACAACTTCGCACATGGTCCTTTGGACAACTTCGACCTGTGTACCTAACTTTGCAACCTTCTACTTGTGCTGAGAACCGTGTGGTCATCAGGGTTCGACATTGTACCCATTCTGTAATGTTGTTTTTGTGTGTCCCCCACCATCTTGTTGGTGTGGATTTCATGGCCTCATCCATTGCCAACAATATTTTTCGTGTTGGTACACTTGCTTCAAAGTCCACTAAGAATGCTTCTACAGGATTCAAACCATCAAAAGTGGGCAAGTTACTTACTGTTGTGTCGATCCAGTGAACTTCTTTGGTTGATCTAGCACATCTCCTTGTAGATACTTCATACATTTTGTTCTGTCATTTCTCCAGTGATTCTTCTGAATCTGATGAACATGCGATGTCACTTCACTAGCTTAGGTTTCCATCGACCGTAGGATTAATGTAATCCTGCTATCTGGCTTTTAATTTGTATATGTTTTCCAGTTCATATGCGCGGTCTTCTTCTCTGATAGGTTATGTGTATCGCTGACCTTCATCCGCATCTAAAGGTGCAATGACTATAAGTCCATCTCTTTCAAACGTCATATGTATTTTCTTTAAATCAACCACAGTGGAGTTATTGAAATCCCAATCAATTCCTAACAGCGCAGGGTAAAGGAAACTATCATCAACTATCTCAATTACCTCAAAATATGCAAACGTCCTTACTCCGTCGATGTCCACAGGGACATGTTCCAATCTGCCAAAGGGGCTTATTGCTTTCTGATTAGTCATCCTATGCCTGATGGGGGAATATATCAACTTTGGTTTTCCCATCAGTGCCCAAGTCTGCTTCGTCATGACATTGACGTCCAACCCTAAGTCGAGGACCACATATTCTATATCATATTCTCCAATCTGAGCATTCAAATGTAGTTCCTTATTTGTCCTTCTCTTCTTGGATAGTTGATGTACTGCTTTATTCAGTAAAGGATCTATCCTTCCTATCTCATACTGTCTGATTATATTTTGTAGCTCTTGTACAACATTCTCATCTTGAATCAACTTAATACAAGTATATAAAAATTCCATGAGCTTGCTTACCTCTTTTCCTTCTTTTAGCACAACAGATTGATCAAACACCAAAATCATTCCATATTCTCTTACTTCTTGTCATGTTTTCGATGAAGATCCTTGGTTCGTTTTGAACTCTTTTCTTGCCTCCTCAAATATTTCTCTTTCTTTCTTTGCATAAAAAATTTGGGTCTTCTCTATACATTTCCTGACTCCTAAGTCTTCTGTATTCTTTCCTGAGGTCATTCTATCTTCTCCTGTAACAACGCCTCCTCTAGTGATAACAAAAACTCTAGGGTATTCTCCGCGAGGTTCAACATATATCAATTTCACTTGCGTGTTCTATTGAGATCCTCGTCTTTCCCGGCAATGGAACCATTTGTTGGCACAGGGGTAGACCCAGGGTTCAGCTCCAAGAGCACACCAACAAGCCCTAACTACCGGCCCTTTCAGCAACACCTGTGAGGTAGATGCAGTCTCACCTAAAGTAGCTATGAGGGGGTTGCAGGATAGAGATTTCTACAACCAGAAGGAATGCAAAGTGGTTTCACAAGAAACAACACACAACAATATAGTATTATTTATCCTCTTATAATATATTGCGCAAGTTATATCTCAAATCTAACACATTATCATCATAGCAACATATTAAATGACAAAGAACATAGAATCAATCACACACAACACAAGATATACGTGGTTCATCCTCTCTCTAGGGCTACATCCACAGAACTATGCTTTATAATGTATTAAGATGAAGCATATAGTTCGTGTCTGTGCTCTTAGCTAGCAGATCTTCTCTCTTCTCCTCTCTATCTCTTCCCTCCCTGCGCACCCAGCTACAAGGTTGATCTTCACACCCAACTGAAGATCTTACAATACAGAAGGTTCTCATACTCAACACTTCTCTTTCTCTCAATATTACTCACTCGATCCCACAATGACAAAGACAACAACACAATCATAACACTAACTTGACACCAACAACCACAATACTAATGATAGCAACCCAACCCAGGTCCTATTGACCTTTATTTATACATTACAATAGCTCACTGACTTCCTTAGGCTGAGACCTAAGTCTCAAAACCCTAGGTGTCTAAAACCCTAGATCAACTTGACCCGCATTTTCAGGGCTTCGTCAGCCCGTCTTTCCTTCCTTCTCACGCAGTTCTCCAAAGCATCCAACGGTGGATTTTTCTGCTTGCTGAGTTGTCCACGATCCTTCTTTATTGTTGATCTATTGTCCTCATTCTTCTCGTTCAACGACTTGCTTTCTCTTAATTTGCTCCATCTTTTCTGATCTTTTGCTCACTTCGACCCAGTAACAATCATTGTGTCTTCCGCGCAATTCACATTTTTTCTTTTCTTCCTTGATCTTCGCTTACTTTCATAATCAAGGGCCAACACCACACCAAACGACTGGGGTTATATTTAAATAACCTTGGACCATTTTTCTTCCCTTACGTTGACGAGTGGTCATTTTCTCCCATCAACACCTCCTCAAGTCGTTCAGGGACATGTTGACACTTTGGTCCAAGGGCATAAAATCCAAACCGATCAGCATAACGGAGTTCTGTAAGCTTCCTCACGTCTATTTTTTCGAGGCCCATGTGAATACACTACCCAAAATTTCCCAACACAGGGTTCTTGAAAATCGACCTCTCGTTCAGAAATTTCACTATGCCTCATTGAGAAAAACCCTAGTTCCAGATATCCTCAAACAAACGATTTTCTGGTCAACAGAATGAAAACGGATGGGACCCACTACCTGAAACACAATGCCCTGGATCCAATGCAAATGACAGTTCATCCATCCGAGTTTTGGTTTGAGTTTTATCACGAGTTTCAACTCACCTCCTCAAGTCATTTAGGGACATGTCAACACTTTGTTCCAGGGGCATAAAATCCAAACCAAACAGCATAGTGGATTTTAGTAAGATCCCACACATCTATTTTTTCCAAGGCCCACATGGATACACTACCCACAATTTCCTAGCACAATGTTCTTGAAAATCGACCTCTCATTCAAAAATTGCACTATGCCTCATTGAGAAAAACCCTTGTGCTGGAGATCCTCCAACAAACGTTTTACGTTCAATGGAATGACAACAGATGGGCCCCACAGGTTGAAACTTGGTTCTTCAGATCTAATGCACCCAACGGTTCATCCATCTAAGTCTCAGTTTGAGTTTTATCACAAATTGAAAGTCGCCTCCTCAAGCCATTCAGGGACATGGAAAGGCATGACAATGCAAAGTCTTGGTATAGTTATAGGTCTAGGTATGGAAATGGAAGGAAAGAAAAAGAAAGGCAAGGAAAGGCAAGGCAAGGCAAGGCAAGGAAAGGAAATACATGACAAGGCTAAGCAAATTTAGATATGGCAAGGCAAGGAAAGGTCTAGGTCTAGCTATAGGTAAATCCTATTAATTATGATAATCCATGTTTCACAACTATGAAAATACCTTAGATATATGAATAAACAGAGCTTATGTTATGACATTGAAATTCTCATGCATGTATTTTTATCTAATATAGATGGGATAACAATTTGTAGAATTACATGCTTAATGAATACTTTGATTTTAATTTTTACATATTGAAGTTGTTAATTTAGTACAAGCATTATTTTTTTATGTAAAAAATAAGGTATGATATATGAATGCCATTATTTTTTAATTAAATTAACTTAATGAATGCCTTGGAATTCCATTCCATGCCTTTCCTTTCCAAGCCATGGAATGGCAAGGTAAGGCATGGCTTGGAAAGGCAAGGAAAGACATGGAAAATCAAGGCAAGGCATGTCATGGTATGACATGGCATGGCATGGAAAGGAAATGCATGGCATGACATGGCATGACAAGTGAAGGAAAGGAAAGTCATGGCATGGGAATGCAATGCATGGAAAAACAAGGAATGACATGGAAAGGCATGTCAAGGAATGGCAAGGCAAGGAAAGGCATGCCATGCCATGGTCAGGCAAGGAAAGGCATGGCATGGCATGACATGGCATGGAAAGGAAAGGCATGACAAGGAAAGGCAAGGCATGGCATGACATGGAAAATAAAGGCAAAGCATGGAATGTCATGGAAAGGAAATGCAAGACAAGGCATGGCATGGCAAGGAAAAACATGGAAAGTGAAGGCAAGGAAATTCATGGCATGGGAAGGAAAAACATGGAATGAAATGGAAAGGAAAGGAATAGAAAGGCATGGAATGACATGGAATGTTAGGGCATGGCTTGGAAAAGAAATGCTTGGCAAGAAAAGGCAAGGCATGGCATGCCATGGATAGGAAAGGAAAGGCATGGCATGGCATGGAAAGACAAGGTAATGCATGACATGGTATGGAAAGGATTAACATTTCCTTCACTTGTATTTCCATGCCATGACTTTCCTTTCCATGACATGCATTTTCTTTCCTTGCCATGCCATGTGTTTCCTTTCCTTTCCATGCCTTGGTTTTCCTTGCCAAGCCATGCCTTTCCTTGGCATTCCATGCCATGCCTTGCCTTGCCATGCCATGCCTTTCCTTAGCATGCCATGCCATGCCTTGCCTTGACATGCAATGCCTTGCCTTAGCATACCTTGCCTTTCAATGCCATGCCTTTCCTTTCCATTCCATGGCATGGCATGGCATGGCATGGAAAGGAAAGGCATGGCTTGGAATGGAAAGACAAGGCATGGAAAGGGAAGGCAAGGCATGGAATGACAAGGAAAGGCATGGAATGATATGTGTTATTGATCCGGATTATTTTTGGAACGAAATGAAAGTTGAGAAATTACAATGAAATACTCATGAAAATTTCCAGAAATAGAGAAATAACACAATACTTATTTTCTATTAATGAAAGAATTGTAAAGAGACTGTAAAAATACAGAGTGCAAGACTCACTAAAATGGTGGAAGCTTTATCTCTGAGAAGAGATGTGACAGCTATGCTCATTCACAAGAAGATGATTACAATGATTCTCTAAAGGCCTTTTATGATAAAAAGGAATGTCAAAAATCTAGACATCCAAAAACCTAACCCTGGGAGATGAAATGCCAAAATTCATGTGGGCCCCGTTTGGGTAAGTTAGTACATTAACTTCCCGGGATTGTAACTTTTGTATGCGATCTTCATTTTAGGCGCGTGATAGCCCATTGGAAAGGTATTTTCGAGAACTACACATTACACCATCAAAATTTGACTTCATCTATAGTTTGACTATGGCAAGAAAAAAAACATTGTTTAGGGCCCCAAAATGGCCTTGGAAGTACAACAAGATGTGCTGACATGAAAACAACAAAATAAGCTATTTGGCTTAGGTGGGAGGCCACCAATTTCCACCTAGAAGATGTGTAGGGCTTCAGATATCCCTGGAAGTGTAGAACCCACAATTACAAAGAAGTACAAAAGAACGTGTTGCACTAACAATAGACAAGAGGAGCTAGTTAGAACAGGTGGGTGGCCACCAATATCCACCTGGATCAGTTATAGTCCAAAAATGCCACATATATGCATCCAAGACATTGGCCTATTCATTTGCATCCTTTGCCAAATAATACTGCTAAGGTTTCCTTCAAAAAACAACTTTTTGGATAATATACATGCCCTGCCGCACTATCAGCCTGCATACATATGTGTGTTGCATGCTAATCCACCCGCGTACATATGCATGTTGCATGCTAGTTATCCCGTGTTTACTTCCAAAAATTGCAAAAAATATAAAATTGCACGTATTTCGACGGATTTTATGGGCTATGAAGGGTTTCCTAACCATTTTACCCCCTGTAGCCCATCCCCAAACTGAATAACCATGTTTTTCTCATATAAAAACAGGTCTAGGGGGATCATTTGAATATATGAACAAGAGAATAAGAAAACTCTGCCAAAATCCTTTCCCTCTCATTGCCCAAGTTTTTCATCTTGCTCTGAGTTTTATCCTTAGCTTTCCCCTCCATCCATTCTCCCTATACATCCCTTCCTTCTTCCCATGTTGGCATGTTGGTTGTGAGAATTCTATGTGGGATTGGTGCACTTGGAGCCACAACAGAGGAGCCCAGACTTGGTTCGTAGAGAAGTGCCCGTAACAAAAGGTTGTAACCTTTCATCTTGTATATGAATAAAATAGATTATATTTGTCCCAAAACCTTATGTGTACATGTTCTTTGTCTATTTGATCATTTACATCTATATTCAAGTTTTTAAGTGATTACTAGAGATTGTATATGTTGTTGTGTTGTGTTCTTAGTCTATTGCAGGTTAGCTTTGGGAGGAGATTTGTGATCTAAGAGGCAACAAAAATTTGACCTTCTCTTCCCTCTCTTTCATCTCTTAGTCTATATTTTTTTGGGTTAGATTAGAGATAAGTCTGTCTTTTAAGGGAGTTATCACTCTACATATTCCTTAGACCCATTTTAGGGGGATTTTCCCCAAAGCAGAATTGGTGACTCCACTATAGAGTCTCTCTAGGGTCTTAGTGGAATATCTTGGTTTGGTTTGATATTTATTTGTTTTTTAGTATTTTGAGTGTTTTGAGTCACGTTGGGTCTATGGTCACCTTGCACGTGCCTACCAACTTCCCTTGCCTAAGTTGTTTGTCCAACATTTTTCTTTTTCTTTTCAAAATTTGTAGAGGTGTACGTGCCATGTTCTTTGTACAACATGTGTACATATGTGTTATATAGTATACAAAACCCATGTACATACACAAGATGTCCATTCACAACATGCGTCTCTGTGGTTTTGGAGAATTATTTCAAAATGTTTTCCTTTTCCTATAGGAAACTTGTGGTTCCCATCTCTTCCTGAGTTCCATAAGCCTCTATTGTTTGGGGTTTAGACAGTTTGCAGGATCATATTGTTTATGAATTAAAAAATAAATCATCTTGTCTCTCTGTGTTTCCAAGCATTTATGGCTTATTTTTTGGTTTATTTTTGACTTATTATGTAGTTTCTTTTAGCATCTTTTGTTAAAAAAAAAAGACTTATTTTTATGCTAATTAGGTCTCTTTATTTATTTGCATTTGATTTGCATTGTTATTTGAAAAATAAAAATGAATTAAAATAGGATTATGTTTTACTCTCATCTTGAAAGCATTTCAAAAGAAAAATAATAAATAAAATCCTTTCATTTGCTCTTTTGTTTCACTCGAATGCATTGTGCATTTTGCATGGAAAGGAGAAAAGATTGCATTTTTATGTTTGAAGGATTGTTCATGTTTTTTGCTTGAATCTCTTTTTCATTTGTAGAATTAGTGTAAAGTATTCTTTGCCAGTGTTCTAATTAGTTTCTTTTTCACAAGAGTCTCAAACAACATAAGTTGCACTTTCGTTCCTTAAGTAAGAAAATCCCCTAAAACGAATGTGCTAATCTAAAATATATTAGTAACACTTTTTCTAGGGTTCACCAATAGCTTAGGCTAGGGCCTTGGATTAGGTGTGGAAAGGTAAAATATCCATGGAAAACCAAAACTTAACTTAGGTGTCTATGCTAGGGTGTAAAAAATCCACCTTGTAATTACTCAATCCAGGAAGCTCCTCTAACGTAGGATTCAAACACGAGTCCGCATGGAGGATGGTGACAGAGATATCCACTCTTAATCTCGAGAAAGTGTTTGGGAGAGTGTGTATTGGGAGTGAATCATGTAGCGTTATAGGCCCGACTTGTGTCATACCTCTGAGACACTTGGATCCGTCCTGTTAGCACTCCATAATTTCTCAAGCTGAGGGAGAAATTGATAGACGTAACCACAAAACCACTTGGATTCAAGGATCTATCCCTCCAAGACTCAGAGAAGGATCTCTCTGTATGATATGACTTTGTTTGGATTGGATATTACGCTAGTTATGATAATAGAAGGTTTGTTTTTGAGTTTTTTGGTTGAGACAACAAAAGAGGGCCATTGGGCAAAATGGAGTCAAAATGTTAAAGGTGATTAAATGAATGAATAACACAGACCATATGAAACAAGGCAAGGTATCCATGTCAGTGGATACTTATACTTTGTGATATGGAAAATAATAATAGAGTAGGATTCAATTCAAATTCAGATCAGAGCTTATCTGAATTCTACATTCAAATTTCAGAAGAAAACATAAATATTGTTTAAAGCCTGAACATGGTGTTTGAAACAAATCTTGAACATAATCTTCTTATAAACAATAAATAAAGATAACATAATATGAAACCAGAGAGAAAAAATATTACATAAAGGAACACTTCACCACATAACAATGACACATGAATCCTGAAGCATGCATGCCTTTGTATTCATCAAAAAGAGTCACGTGAAACCATCCTGACAGTCTTTACAATGAATGGTAATTTTTCAATACCATTTCTCCCTTCATGTCCAACCACTATCCTCTTACATTTGGCCTTCATATAGATGAAAAACTACCTATCCTCCACTTAGGGGTCGAATTCATGATATCAGGGTCAAATTCCTAAAAGATCTACAACAAAACACAAAATCTGGGAGGTTTGAACCAACTCCCAAATTTGTCTCAAATGACCTTTGACCTTTGAAAAAAATTTAATGATTTCAAAATTTTCATGAAACTAATATTGATCCACAATAATTTACCATGGTTACATATTATAACTCTTTTACACGCCATATTACAACCTTTTGGTTTGACCAAAACGGAAAGAAATTGAAATTTTTCCAAATACACATAAGCGTAGCGACCACCATAGAGGGGTCACGCCAACACACATATGGGTCGCGCTAGTTTCAGTGTTGTTTTTGGCCAATGTTTAGGAATCCATTTTGAATTCTGGAGACTAGTTCAAGTATCCCCACATGTCTACTTTCCAACGAGCCATCAAACTCGAAAAAAATACCCATGGGAAGGCCTCCAAAGTTAAATTTTCCAACCTTACTCAGAAGGGTCGCATCGTGGGTCGCATTGCACAGAAGGGTCACACTGCACATAAGGGTTTCAATGCACAGAAGGGTCACACTGCTCCCAAATGAAAAAAAAAAACCCTCTGCTTTTATAGATTTTGCTCCTTTTGAGTTTGCAAGATGGTGGCAAGGAGCTCTTGAGATATCTAAGAGTGAAAATGATTTTTAAAATAACCCATATTACCCTTGAGCACCTTATCATGAAAAAAGTTTCAACCTAATTAGAAAAATTCCCAACTTGATGACTAGAGAACAAATGACTATATTATATGACCCTAACATAGGCTCTAATTGGGGATGGAAGCTCCTGAGGAGGTGTCAAGAATCTCAGATCTCCAAATTCGTAAATCAGTGCCTTTCCCATTGGGTTGATCCCACAGCCTGTATCTTGATCTGTCCTGCAACTTAGTGACTAGAAACTAGCTGATTATTCATTCTGACTTTGAATTTTTGAAGTAAACCAAAAATAAATTAGACCACATGCTTGCCCAACAAGCTTATTTTCATACTGTAAATTTGAAAATTAAAAAGGTGTTGATCTGAAGATCTTATTTATGTACATATATCCTATTCTAATCTGAGAATGTCTGACCTTAATCAATATGAAATATCTAGTATAACCAATCAAATGTTGGATCTTGCACCTTGGCTCTTTCACTGTTTTTCACCCAACTCAGAAACAGATTTGTCAATGGCATTTGAAAGTGATTGTGAGCCTGGTCATCATCATAGGGAGCTTGATAAACCTGCAAAGCAAAAGAAATGATGGAAAGGAAAATTTTCTCTGTGATGGATATTTTTTTCATATAGATATCTATAGGATCAAGATAGACTTGACCTATTTCTTGGCATTCCAATTTAACCAACTCAACCCCATGGTTTGAGGTTGTATTTATGTTATTTACATCCTCATGTGCTTCCTGACATGGCTGCAAATTTTATGATGAGATTTGAAACGATACTTTGGATGAGCATAATGATGAAGTTGATTTTCTGATCATATCAAAATCATAAATGTTTTACACCCATGACTAGCAAGTGAAACAAGATTCTATCTACATATGTCAACCGATGCCTCTGATAATGGATCCTATAGAAAATGAGGTAGTTGTTGTATTGGATCTAGTGAAACATTATACTCTTTCCTGTATTCATCATTCAAAATATGACCGAAATTTCCTTTCACAATATGAAATGAATTAAATCATAAGGGCAGGGAATCAAACTGGATCAGTTCATCATCTATTTCATACTTTGTGATTTCATTTGATATTTGACATTCAAGATGAATCAAGGGATGCACCTCTGGATCTAAAATAGGTTCTTTATCATCCATGATTTCCTCATCTGATTGGTTAGAGAGTTCTCCAATACTACTATTGACAATTTGCTTATAATTTTCTCTCAGAAGTGAGGCAAAATGCAGAGGAAGGAATTTTCCACTTGAAAAATTTCTGCATTTTCCTTTTTGCAATCTTCCTTAGTATGCAGAGTTTGATTTCCTTTTTTTGTATTGTGATAACTAGGCTTCTGCTTCCCATGAATATAGTATTGGTTGCTTTGGAAAATCAACCTCAATATCAACCATATAATTCTCGTCCTGATGATCATATCCGGGAAGATCAACTATATATGCAAGGTCATCAAACATGCACATCATCTTAGGAGTTTTTTCCACCATCATTTGATTTTGAACTTCATCTTCAGCTATGTTGTGAATTGAGTACCTGGTAACCTGAAATTTCCAGATCAGTTCCAATTCAAAGACTCCACTGGAGGAAGAACCTGAAATATGACCAAACAATCTGGAAAGATCAGGTATTCGAGCTCAAATTGTATTCAAGACATTGTTGGCTTTATTTGTAATTATTTTCTCTCTTATTATGATCCTGGTCAAGAGTATATTGCTGAAATTCATAATGATCAGTTTCAAGCTAAAGAGCCTCAAAGGATTCAGTCCATCCCTATAGACTTGGTACACACTCCAATACATGTAGATATTCCAATTAGTTATAATCCCCTTGCTTTACCTCCTATACCTGTAAAATTCCCAGACAGATACAAGCCTATGGTTTTACCTTCTATTCTCAATGACCTCCCTGCAAATTATAGCAATAATTTGCCCAAGTTTGATGGATAAATTGCAAAGATCACTATTGAAAAACACATTCAAAATCTTGAGGATTTTCTTGATCTATTTGAGGTGGAAGAAGACGATGTATGTATCAGGATGTTTTCCCTATCATTGCTAGGTAAAGTTAAATATTGGTTTAAGAATCTTCTAGTTGCAAGCATTAGCAATTTTATTCAATTTACACAAGTTTTCCTAGATAGATGGGTAATCATGGGAAATTTCTTTCTCATCCTAGAAGAGTATGACCACTTGAAAAGACAACCGGGGGAGATAGTGCATCATTTTTCAACTAGGTTCAATAAGGTGTATCATGCAATTCCTGTTGATATAAGGCCAACCCCAGGATTAGCTCACTTATATTTCCCATATGCCTTCAATCCTGAGATGGCATTCCAATTAAGAGAAAGGAACACTACAACCCTTGAAGAAATGCAAAAGATTGCAGTTGATGTGGAAGATAACCTGCTGAACAGAAAGGCAGTGATGCATAAGATTATCAGGAAAGAGGAACTTGTTGTTCAAAGACATCATGTTCCATTAGCTCTAGAAAGGACAAGGATCAATGACCCCAAGCATTTTCAATCTCAACCTCGGTATTATGGACCACCTAATGAATATTTCATGTACTCAAATACACAAAAGCGTAGTGACCACCACAGATGGGTCACGCCAGCACACAGATGGATCGTGCCAGCACATAGATGAGTCATGCCAGTTTCAAGGTTGTTTTTTGCCAATGTTTAGGAATCCATTTTGAATTATGGAGACTAGTTCAAGTAGCCCCACGTGTCTACTTTCCAACGAGCCATCAAAATAAAAAATATACCCATGGGAAGGCTTCCAAAAGATGAAATTTCCAACCTTACTCAGAAGGGCTGCACTGTGGGTCTCACTGCACATAAGGGTCGCACTGCACAGAAGGGTCGCACTGCTCCCAAATGAAAAAAAAAACCCTATGTTTTTACATATTTTTCTCCTTTTGAGTTTTAAGGATGGTGGCAAAGAGCCCTTGAGATATCTAAGAGTGCAAATGATTTAAAAAATAACCCATATTACCCTTGAGCACATTATCATGAAAGAAGTTTCAACCTAATCATAAACATTCCCAACTTGATGTTTGGAGAACAAATGAATATATTATAGGACCCTAACATATGCTCCAATTGGGGATGTAAGCTCCTGAGGAGGTGTCAAGAATATCAGATCTCTAGATTCGTAAATCAGTGCCTTACCCATTGGGTTGATCCCACAGCCTGTATCTTGATCTGTCCTGCAACTTAGTGTCTAGAAACCAGTTGATTATTCATTATGAATTTGACTTTTTGAAGTAAAACAAAAATAAAATAGACCACGTGCTTTCCCAACATGCTTATTTTCATACTGTAAATCTGATAATTAAAAAAGTGTTGATCTGGAGATTTTATTTATGTACATATATCCTATTCTAACATGAGAATGCTTGACCTTAATCAATATGGTATATCTAGTATAACCAGTCAAGTGTTAGATCTTGCACCTTGGCTCTTTCACTATTTTTCACCCAACTCAGAAATAGATCTGTCAATGGTATTTGAAAGTGATTGTGAGCCTGGTCATCATCATAGGGAGCTTGATAAACCTACAAATCAACATAAATGATGGAAAGGAAAATTTTCTCTGTTATGGATATTTTTTTCATATAGATATCGATAGGATCAAGATAGACTTGACCTATTTCTTGGCATTCCAATTTAACCAACTCAACCCCATGGTTTGAGGTTGTATTTATGTTATTTACATCCTCATGCACTTCCTGACATGGCTGCAACTTTTATGATGAGATTTGAAACGATACTTTGGTTGAGCACAATGATGAAGATGATTGTCTGATCATATCAAAATCATAAATGTTTTTCAACCCATGACTAGCAAGTGAAACAAGATTCTGTCTGCATATGTCAACCGATGCCTATGATATTGGATCCTATAGAAAATGAGGTAGTTGATGTATTGGCTCTAGTGAAACATTATACTCTTTCCTGTATTCATCATTCAGAATATGAACGAAATTTCCTTTCACAATCTGAAATGAATTAAATCATAAGGGCAAGGAATCAAACTGGATCAGTTCATCATTTGTTTCATACGTTGTGATTTCATTTGATATTTGACATTCAAGATGACTCAAGGGCTGCACCTCTGGATCTAAAATAGGTTCTTTATCATCCATGATTTCCTCATCTGATTGGTTAGAGAGTTATCCAATCCTACTGTTGACAATTTGCTTATAATTTTCTCTCAGAAGTGAGGCAAAACACAAAGGAATGCATTTTGCACTTACTTGAAAACTTTCTACATTTTCCTCTTTGCAATCTTCCTTAGTATGTAGAGTTTGATTGCCTTTTTTTTATTTTGATAACTAGGCTTCTTCTTCCCATGAATATAGTGCTAGTTTCTTTGGACAATGTTGACGGGAGAAAATGACTGTCCATCAACTGAGAGAGTGGAACCGGTCCGGGGTTTTCTAATAACCCAAGCCGTTTGGAATGAACCACCCTGACGGGTTTAACGGCTCCGTTATCCGTTCTAAGGTCCTAAGAAAACCAAAGATAAAACTAAACTAATCTAACTAAAACTAATCTAAAACTAAACTAACTAAAACATAAATAAAACAAACTAACTAAAACTAAATAAAACAAACTAATACTAACTAACAATAAAACAAACTAATACACTAATCTAATTAAAACTAACTACTAACTAATCTGCTATTTACAAACTACTAACTAATTAACTGTCTAACTACTAATTGCAATATAACTTATTCACAAAATGTACAATGTTTACAAAATACAGATTTAAATAAAACCTGAAAAACTCAATTGCTTTCTGCCCTAAGACAGAGAAAGATATTTTTATTGATTTTATGATTTTATGAACAAGAAATAAAATTTACTGAAATTAAACGATCTAATATACTAATTCTAACATAAATCTAACTAAAATACTAACAAATATACTAAACAAATAATCAACAAACTGACCTGGAAACGCTCCAAATTCGTCCTGTGTATGATGACTTCGAAGCTGGTCGGAGGAAGGAAACTCGCACCGAATAATCCAGAAGCTTCTCGTAAACGATAACTGCAATGCTCTTTGAGTTGTTTACAGGACAAACAAGACATAAAAAATCATAACAATTATAAGATTTATAAATCTCTGCAATTAGGTAAACCTGTTATGCAAAAAATTATACTTAATAATTCAATTGATGAAGAAAAGAAATCTGTCATTCATAAACTGAATCAAGTAATTGCTATTTTTTTAAATAATAGAAGAAATCAGATATGGATTATATTGATTAAATCATATCATTTGCAAAAGACTAAGATAGCTAAAGTAGTCATTAACCAAATGCAAATTGATACACATAAACATGAAACAAAATATTGATATTATGAAAAGCTAAAGCTGT
>ML778127.1:237244-248198 GCA_009831015.1 Picea engelmannii | reverse complement strand
GAAGTTATCAAACTGTTTACATAATCTGGGAAGATATTCCCAAGATCAACTAAACTAGGAAATTAAAATGAAACCAAAATATTTCAAATATCCTCTAAACTGTCCATCAAATCCTATGTAATTTCGAATTCACCTGAAACAAGTCAAAAATAGACAAGTTAGAGAGATATTTTATTAATAAAACAAAAAATTTAATTCTACAGACTTAGCTACAGAATCATCTGATTCTGTAGCTGGTCTAAAATAAGATACAGAATCAGAATTTAGATTAATTCAAATATTTTTAAAGAATTAAATTTAATCTTCATCCAAGAACTATCTGAAAACGAATCATTTAGTTTGAAAGAATTATACCAACAGGATCCACATCATTTAACCGAATATAGAGATAGCAATACTATGTTTCGATCATCATCATAAGTTGGGTAAATGAAATCATATGTAACAGCATCGTAATCGTTTCTCAATCAAATCGAATCCATCAGTTATGAAATCATTTTAACATTCAATTGAAAATGAATCAAATCGCAAACACTTCGTTACACTTGTGAATCAAACAGGATTATCACGATAACTGTATAGCAAGCGATTTAGGCTGTGAATGAATCCAAACCATGACCGACACATAACCAAAATCGTAACAGAATCAATCAAACAGAGTTTGTTATCGATCGTTTATTAGTGAGCAAACAAGATTGATTTTCCTTTACCAAAATCGTTTCAATCAAACGAATTACAACTGGGTTTGACCAATTTGTTTTTACACTTTTAAAATCAAACCAAACAACAATCCAAACGAGCAAATTAATCGGCTGAGTTTAGCATATTCGTTACAAATCATAATCGTTTTTATGTTTCGGGCGTAGTTGCACAGGTTTAATGAGACCATTGTTTTTATAAAAACAGAGTAGTTATTTCCAAATTTAAATCAAACAGAGTGGTATTCATGATTTGAAAAATCGTATGACAGAGCACATTGTAACAACTACACTCCTGAAATTATATTCAAACACAGCATACGAATCATACGATATCGAATCCGAGGGTAATCGTATTCTAAATAAAGTATGGAACTTCCCGTGAGAGGTGAATACAAAACTAATTGTATTGCAAACACACCATTAATTCGTTACTTCTCTCAGACAAGCTTAGCAAATGAAATCCAAACGAATAACCATATAAAATCTATGAGCAAATCATATATCAAATCGAAACTCTTTCTATTTCAATCAAAAAAAATCCATGTACAGGATGATCACCGAATGATAGAGGCATTTGAATAAGTGATCAAACTATTTAAAAGCTGAATCAAAATCATTATAGCAAACTAGATTATTTACAAAACAAAGCGATGTCAGAATCATACCTGTGTAGCGACGAGGCTGCTTGCTTATACCAACTTGGAATTTACAACAGCCGTGGCTGATTCCACGTTTTTAAATAGGATGGAGCCGATTGTCTTTTGTTTTTTATCTGTCTTTTGGAGCTTGGCATTTTGACTGGTTAGGACTGAAATCTGGTCTTCCAATGATTGAATCCTTGATTGGAGTATCGGAACATCAACATAAAATCGCTCTAACCATGAATTTCATTGATCACAGGGTGATTGTATGGGTTTAGATAGAGCAGGCGAGGGTTTGGCCAAATGATCGAGGGTTTCACAAGGCACTTTAATACCCGGGTAGTTAGGGTCGTCGTTTAGGCAGGGGGGTAGGTTTGATACAAAATCATGTGAGGGTTCATGACACAAACCTTGCGAATAAGGGTATTCGCTAGCCAAGAAATGCTCCACTTCCGAATCAGAGTCCTCACTCAAGACGATAGGGTTTGGATCAACAGGGGGTTTTGGTTTGTTCCTTGTCATCCATGAAATCAAACGTGCATTCTTTTTACCCTTATCGTTAGTAGTAAGGTTTGGATTGGAATTTTTTGTCACAGGCTTAACAATCTCAACACTCTTAGTCACAGTGTGGGGTAAGTCGATAGGAGGGTCTGCCAAGGGTTTAGGAAGCAGGACATGGTAGGGCACCGGGGGTACAGCCTTGACCTCACTCACCACAGGTTTGTCAACTTGTGTAGGGTTCGGATCCTCGAAACCATTCCGAGCAACGAAAATGCTCCAGCTATCCCCATGCGAACTCAAATGATAGACAACGATAAGCTTAACAAGCCCATAATGAAACAAGCTACTGTCAGCCTGGTGCCTTTTGAACTTCTTCGACATTTTAAACAGGCTACGATGCAAATAAAATGACATATTGAGAGAGTATCCCATAAAAACCATAAGCAAACGCAGGTGGTGGAGGAATACAAGTCCGTATCGACCTTCACAGGTCACGAACTGTTTGATTATCATCAATAAATCGTGCCAACATGGTTTGAGCATAGATACGGGCATACCTCTGTCACAAGAGGTGAATTTGCGAGATTGAAACAACAGTGTCCATGGCACTTCCTCGACCTTGCAATTCTTAAACCAACGTTGTCCAGAGGTAGGTAACCCAGTGGCTGAGCTGATGAACTGTTCATCAATCTCCAACTGTATATCGCCGACCTTGGCTCGACAGCCATCGAAGGTCATGGAAAACTGTCGAGCTACACAAAGGTTAAAACCCTCAAAACGTTTCACGAAGGTAAGTCATCCACTGTCTGCCAAATCTTGGCGGGCATTGTCAAACATTAACAGGGCTTGACTGCCATTGGGTTCAACTCGCATGACTGGTGCCATGGAGCCGAATTCATGGTAAGGGAAGGGTTCGAATTCACCAACTCACACAGTAACAAAGCTACCTGAACCAACAGTGATGAACGAGCCAGAAGGGGTAAGCATAAATGCGCGCATGCGAAGGTGGTGGAGTCTGCCATGCATAATTTTTATTATCCAAGTACAACCGCCAAATTTCATAGTTGTTCACTTCATAATAATAGTTTTACCATTAATTCATGTGTACAATCAATGAAATCAAAGGTGAATCACCAACGCGCGCAAACGTTATGCCATGGTGTTCAAACATCTGACATATAAATCAAAACCCAAAATCAAATATGCGCGAATATATTAATTCATATAATCAAAAGTTGAACCAAGGTGCCAAAATGGCATTCATATAGTTGACAAGCCAATAAGTTATGAAGGATTAACATAAGGATTATATCATATATATATAAAAAAATTAATCATAACCCCTATGTATTTCCATAGAATCAATGATCAGGCAAGTCATATAAAGTGTAAATCCAAATGCTCAATGCCTTACAAACTCAATAAAATCAAGTTATGAAATCAATATAAGAGTGTCCAATGAGCGCAGTTCGAAAGTCCTTCCAGCCACATAACGATAAACAAAAGGTAAGTGCAGTAGGCATATCGATAAAAAGATCATGACAGTTCAGATAGTGATCAAAATGTGACCTCGAAAGGAGAAGTTTTCACGCTTACAGTCGTGAAAAATTAACAAATACAAATGTGTAAATGTCGCAAGAAATGAAAATGTCGTCTATTTGAAAAATGCGACGAAAAACTTGATGTTTGCAAGACATAGGTGTAGGCATCTTATAGGATCATAAAAAAGGTGAATTGGCTGCCAACAATGGCGACACACTGGAAGAAGCAGTTATCTCTGAAAAAGGTACCAATTCAGATTAAGACAACAAAGATAATTCCGACTCAAAAATAACAACCAGAAAATCGTACAAACATCATCATAAATCATTTTTTCCAGCAGTGTTCCAAAAGATGAAAACCAATAACAATCTTAAGATTAGCAAGTCATGATATTAAAGATAAAATCTCCAATATTGTTGGCATGGCCACTGCTGCCAGCAGGCATCCATAGCCTCGACAGGGTTTCCATTTAACCCACTCTGATGTCTGTATCATGTTAAGAAGTTCTGGATCAGCATAAAGGACATTAAAGAGGTTTCTTATATTTTTTGCAGATTTTTATGTACCCGACATTGCTTTGCTGCCAGCAGGCCTGTTCAGTACCCCGACGAAGTTGTCTTAACATCATGCATGCATTTACCTACTGCCAGCAGACCTGTTCAGTATCCCGGCGGGTTTACAAGCACTTCCCACAACTCTTATTAATAATTTTATTTTGTTTTGTTTTTTCATAGGTATAGCTGAGCGGGGTGACACTAAAAATCTTGATATTTTAGCATATTTTTTAAGACCTCATCAGAATTTTTTAGAACTGTCCTTTATGTAGCTCCAGAGATGTTTTATTTACAAAACACTTCCTATGACAGGGAGACATCTTTTGAGTCATTCCTTTACAGAAAAGGGACAGCGTAAAAAGATAATAGATGATCATGACAAACTTTGCTCAGAGATTGACATCAGTAAAATTCTTTCAAACAATAAAATTTTCCAACACATATATCAATTTCAGCAATATATCATTGATGTTTGTACAAATTTTTCGGAAGTTATTTCAGCGAAGAAATTTTCTATCGTCTTTTTCTGAATAGCTCAGTGTACAGGCATGTATATTTTTCAAAAACACAAACTGATAAATTCAAACCAAAACAGAAAGCAAACAGAAATGCAAACAAAAATGAAATATTTACATAATATACAAGGGTAGTTATCAAGCAAAGTATCTCTTCAGGGCTTGGCCATTCACCGGATAGGTGTCAAGCTACCCTTCAAGATTCTGCAATCGAAAGGAACTAGGACCCAACTTTTCAGCAATAAAAAATGGTCCAAGCCATAAGTTTTGAAATTTGGTATGCTCACCCTTTCCTTCGTGTGGTTTGTCCCATTTTAAGACGAGATCGCCTACTTCAAAATTCCTATCAGAAGCAGAATTAGAATCGAACCAGCTTTTAATCAATTGTTGATGTTTATCTAACTTACGCTTATCTTGGGCTCTTACTTCTTCCAACTTCATCAAAGCGTTAATTCGGCTTTCTAAAGGGGGGCAATCTTCTTCTTGGACTTTTTGTGACAACTGAAGCGAAGGAAGAAGAATGTGAGGTGGCAGAATTGCTTCTCTGCCATAAATGAGAAAAAAGGGGGAGTTACCTATAGCGGCTTTGGGTGTTACCCTATCATCCCACAGTGCATTCAGCAGTGCATTGTGCTAATTCTTTTGATTTTCAGCCACGGTTCTCTTGATTATTTTGATCAAGTTCTTGTTTGTTGATTCTACTAAGTCGTTGCCCTGGGGGTTGTAACTAGCAGAATACTTCAGCTTTATTCCTTTTTCCAAAGAAAACTTGCTCATCTCAAGAGAAGAAAAGTATGAAGCGTTGTCAAAGACTAGACAGTCAGGGATACCGAAACGAGTGATAATATTCGAGTTTAGAAAAGTGATTACCTGACTGGTGTTGACAGTTCTTAGTGCAACAGCTTCAGACCATCGAGTAAAGTAATCTGTGGCTGTCACAATATACTTGTGTTGTTGCGAGGACGGAGGGTTAACTGGACCTATGATATCAAGGCCCCATTGCTGGAAAGGAGAATCTACTGAAATGGGTTGCAAGGGAAAGGCTGGTTTTTGCAACCGCTTTGATGCTTTCTGACAGATGATGCATTTACGACACAAGGCATGGGCATCCCTAAAAAGTGTGGGCCAATAGTAACCGTCTCTTAAAACCTTATGAGCAGTGGTGTCACCACTGAAGTGACCACCAGCTTCTCCTGCATGCAACTCAAGCAAGACTTTTTCTGCTTCGTCTTTCTCGAGACAGCGCATCAGTATGCCGTCAAAATTCTGACGAAACAGTACACCGTTAATTAGATGAAAGGAGGTGGATTTTAGTCTCAACGCTCTTCTCTTGGCAGGGTTAAGGTGACGGGGTGCTGACCCATGTTCAAGACATAATCTAATATCACCGTACCAGGGACTAACAAGGTTTTGTGCGCAACAAATCAAACTTTGATCACTTTGTCCTAGGTTTGACGTATCACTATCTTCTTGTTGTCCTATTTTTGAATCAACAACCAACTTACACAACCCTTGTCCTCTCACGATCTGAGCTGGGGTGATATCTAAGTCATACTCCTGCAAGGAGGTGACCCAGTTAGCTCTCTTCTCTCCTAAATCCTTTTGCACTAACAAGTTCCTTACGGCAAGGTAGGGGACAATGACTTTCATCCTTGACTTCAAAAGATAGGATCGGAAATGTTTAACTGCTTTGAAAACAACGTAGGCTTGCCGATCAACCGGTGGGTAGTTAAGTTCAACACCTTTGAAAGCAGAGCTCATAAAGGCGATGGGTACTTCGTTGTTCTCGGAATTCTTCTGAGTTAGGACTGCGGCATAGGAACGATCAGAGGAAAAAGTATAGAGTGTAAAATCTTGAGAGAAATCAGGGATCATGAGAGACGGAGCGTCTATTATGGCATTCTTTATGGTATTAAAAGCTTGATTTTCTGTGGGTCCCCAGTGATATTGGGTGTCTTTCTTAATCAAGTTCTGTAGAGGCCTGACCATTTCAGAGAAACTGGGGACAAATCTTCTCACGAAGTTAATCTGGCCTAAGAAAGACTGCATGGATTTTTTGGATGTAGGAGGGGGAAGTTTTGCAATGACTTGAGTCCTTTCGGGGTCAATAATCATTCCTTCACTAGACACAATGAATCCTAGGAGTTTACCCTGTTCTACTGCAAAGATGGACTTTTTGGGGTTCAAGGAGATGTCGTATTTACGACATCGTAGCAGAACGGCTCATAAGTGAGCTAGATGATCGTCTTTATTTTTAGAATAAACAGTCACATCATCTAAGTAAACTACGGCAGAGTGATTGATTAAGCCTCGGAAAGCCATATCCATTGCTCTCTGAAAGGTAGCACCAACATTAATCAATCCAAAGGGCATTTTACGATAAGCATAAGTGCCCCACGGAGTACAGAAGGTAGTTTTGAGTTGGTCTGGCGGAGACATCAGGACTTGGTTGTATCCAGAGAAACCATCTAACAAGGATAGTCTCTCGGAACCAGATACTTGTTGAAGGATCTGTTCCATGGGTGGGACAGGGTAATTGTCTTTGTCAGATGCTTTGTTGAGGTTTCGGAAATCGACGCAAAGTCGGATTTCCCCGTTTTTCTTCCGGACTGGGACAAGGTTGGACACCCATTGAGTGTGCCTAACAGGAAAATTATTTTAGCACTTAGGAGTTTATTCAATTCTTTTTGAATGGTCGGTTCTAGTTTAGGGTGCATTTTCCTCAGTTTCTGTTGGAAGGGTAAGGTTTGGGGCTTCATCGGGATGACATGCTGTATGATATTAGGGTCGAACGTTTTGAGATCATCATACGTCCTTGCAAAGACATCCTTAAATTCTTTAAATAATTTAACAAAAGCATCTTTTTCTTGTCTAGAACATCCCAAGCCTAGGTTAATGCACTGAGGATTTTCACTAGTTCCTAAATTAACTTTTTCATAAGACAACGAGGAACTATTGGTTTTACAATTGACCGTATTATTAAATTTATCTTCAAAATCATAAAACTTCTCTAATCTAATTACAGATTTTGGGATCAAGTTTACCATATCCGATAGAGCTTCAGGAGATTTCGGATCAGGTATTACCGTGAAATCGCGCAAATTGTCGTCGTGTGTGTGCTCGTCTATCACCGCACCTTGGAAGGTTTCTTCCATATGCAGAAAGTTGATAATCTATTGATCATCGTCAAATACTCTCCAATTTGTGACGTTATCGGGAATGGATGGCCGAAACAACAGCTCAATGGAGAATGCGTCTGGGGACAAGCCTTCTGCAGGAAGAAGTTTAGAAGCTACATTAGCTAATAAATCTGCTTCAGAGTTATTCGATCTAGGAATGGAATTTATATTGAAAGCAGAAAATTTATTCATTAAATTCCATACCTTAGATTGGTATCTTTTGAGATGCGGAGAAAGATAGTGGATAGAATCTCTCACCTGTCTAACCACTATTTCAGAGTCGCCAAATACGACCAGGTTTTGAATGTTCATATCCAGAGCTTTTCTGAGACCTTGTAGTAAAGCCTCATATTCTGCAGTATTGTTAGTACATTCAAACTCCAGTCTACAAGCCATTAATGTCTTGTTACCTGCCGGATCGATAATGACGCAGCCTGCTCTAGCTCCTTCTTTGGACTTAGAACCATCGAAATATAGAGACCAAATTTGGTTTCCATCGGGCACATGGGACTGTTGTATAGAAGTTGTTGGTTTCATATATGCTATGATCTCGGACTGTTGTTCTGGATTGATGATAGGTGAAACCTCGGCCATGAAGTTGCCGAAGAAGGTTTCCATCCCTTGTACTTCAGATGAATTAGCAGGAGATGTGTATGGTTCGTTGGGATCGTTCAAATCTGTAACCGTGAACTTAAGGTAACGCTCACGATTGACCCTGATCTTGTTAGGCTTACCGTTCTCTGGGAGCCATAAGTGAGACCAGTCTGTCACGAAGTAACCATGTAGCTGCTCCGACCAGTCCCTGCTTAAAAACAGACCATACACTTCTGGAATATCCACAACGATTATATCAATAACTTGATGAACCTTTGGGTTAGACGATAATCTAATCAATACATTTTTTAGTTCGCCTATAACTTTGACATTTGTCCGATCAAGTTGTATGATTTTTAAAGTAGATGGTTCCACCTCAGCGTTAATCTTTTGGCAGACAGACCAAGGCATCACATTGGATGACGCCCCTGAGTCCACCATACAATTATGCACATTTCTGTTGAAAATTTCGAAAGTTAAAAGAAAAGGAGGTACATTCTTGCGAGTAATAAGAGTAGTAGCTTGTGGCTTCTTACTCGCAATTTCTAAGGCTACTTTATCTACATTATTTATAGGGACTACAGGAAGACTTCCTTTATCTTGAGGATCAGGATTATTTTTAGTGGAAGTCTTCTGCGGAACTTTGCTTTGCACAACCTTGTTACCAATTGAATTACCATTCTTACCATTCTCTGAAATATTTTGCAACATTTTTTGTAACAAAAATGGAAACTTCAACAACTCATAAATAGAAATGTTAGCCCTTAACTTTTTAAGATCTTCAACAACATCATAATCTAAGTTAGGGCTGAAATTACTCTGTTTAGTCTCTGCTGATTTAGATGGCTTTGAAGGCGAAGTTGTAGTGTTCTTGGTAGAAGGCTTGTTTGTTGTCTTACTCCTAGTGTTATAAGGGTGAACAGTCTCGAAGTTAGCTTGAAATATGTTGTCCGAGAAGTGTCCAAAGATGTTAGGAGAAGACTCTTCTTCTTGAACCGTCTCTTGTTCAACTACCTCCTCAGGAATCTCAGGAGGCATCAAGTTATCTTAGGCTTCTAGAATTGTTTGAAGAGCACATTGCAAACTTTCTAGATTTAATCCTTCGGGATTAGGATTAGGTCGGTTGGTAGCGAAAGGATTTCGGAAAGGGGGTTTGTAGGGTCCCTTACTCGAGGAAGCTTCTTCAGTAGACCTTTTTAAGTCTATAACTTGATTCGACTGTTTTTGAACAACTTTAGTTAAATTTTCCAAATCATAGTTTTCAGGTTGTGTTTTACTTTGTGTGGGTCTGGGGAGAATTTCAATCTTCTTTTTGGAAGAAGAACTAGTCTCAGTTTCGTTGCTAGAAGAGTCCTTAAGACTAAGTATGTATTTTTCTATCTGGCTGGCCTCCTCGAAGGCCTCTAACAACGTGGCTTTCTTAGATCGTTTAACCCAAATAGATATGCTTTGATGCAAAGATTTAGTGTAGTAAGCTATCACAAGACTCTCAACAGGCATAGAATCTACAAGGATTCATTTTTTAAGTGTTAAGAATCTTTGATTAAAGTCTTTAACTTTTTCTTTTGGGTTCATTTTTAAGCTAGAAAGGTCCATGACCAAGACTTCCGGAGGCTTACCGTCTCCGCAATTTTCCAAAAAGCATGACTCAAACTTTTCCCAAGACACGATGGTATGGGGCTGTTGGGAAAAGTACCATGTGGATGCATTACCCTCAAAAGTATAAGGGAACAACCTACAGACAACATCTTCATGTTCAACATTACAGAGTCTTATGGCTAACATAAATTTTTTGATATGATCTTCAGCTATCTGTTTTGAATCGGGATCAAACTTGGGAAGCCATTTCTCCGGGTGTTTAGGTAAAGGGTGATGGGCTCTAGGTACAGCTATAGCATCCTGATCAAGCCAGGGTCTAGCAGGGTTGTTCTGATTTTCCATCGGGGTAGTGGGTGTGGAAGGCTGAGAAGGTGAATTGCCTTCGTCAGAAGAGGAATCTCCTCGAGAAGAGGAAGGAGATGAGGGAGGTGGTGAAGGAGGTATCCCAGATCCTCCTGCAACAGGATTTGTGATTGGATCTATAGGATTCACAGTGAGGTTAGTGTCACCTAATTGTTCTCTGATATCAGAGAAATCCAAAGGTTGACCCCACGGACGGTTTGGCTGCCTAAGATGAGCTAAGGCACTATGTGTTTTAATAAGGGATTGACAGACAATCTCTTGTATGTCACCACCTGTAGGATTAGGGGTTGTTGGCTCAACTGTGATATGTGGATCGTCGATTGAAGTAGTTGTTGTTTGAAGGGGAATATTTTTGTGTGTACGACTTCTAGTCCCTATAGGTGAGCGATTAGGGGGGGGGAGGAGTCTTACGACCGCCTCATGCCATTAATTAAGTTCAGGCCCTCCTTCTAGCGCCATTTTTTGACGGGCGAAAATGACCGTCCGTCAACTGAGAGAGTGGAACCGGTCTGGGGTTGTCTAATAACCCAAGCCGTTTGGAATGAACCACCCTGACGGGTTTAACGGCTCCGTTAGCCGTTCTAAGGTCCTAAGAAAACCAAAGAGAAAACTAAACTAATCCAACTAAAACTAATCTAAAACTAAACTAACTAAAACATAAATAAAACAAACTAACTAAAACTAAATAAAACAAACTAATACTAACTAACAATAAAACAAACTAATACACTAATCTAATTAAAACTAACTACTAACTAATCTGCT
>ML778127.1:197713-236498 GCA_009831015.1 Picea engelmannii | reverse complement strand
ATCCTATGTAATTTCGAATTCACCTGAAACAAGTCAAAAATAGACAAGTTAGAGAGATATTTTATTAATAAAACAAAAAATTTAATTCTACAGACTTAGCTACAGAATCATCTGATTCTGTAGCTGGTCTAAAATAAGATACATAATCAGAATTTAGATTAATTCAAATCTTTTTAAAGAATTAAATTTAATCTTCATCCAAGAACTATCTGAAAACGAATCATTTAGTTTGAAAGAATTATACCAACAGGATCCACATCATTTAACCGAATATAGAGATAGAAATACTCTGTTTCGATCATCATCATAAGTCGGGTAAATGAAATCATATGTAATAGCATCGTAATCATTTCTCAATCAAATCGAATCCATCAGTTATGAAATCATTTTAACATTCAATTGAAAATGAATCAAATCACAAACACTTCATTACACTTGTGAATCGAACAGGATTATCACGATAACTGTATAGCAAGCGATTTAGGTTGTGAATGAATCTAAACCATGACCGACACATGACCAGAATCGTAACAGAATCAATCAAACAGAGTTTGTTATCGATCGTTTATCAGTGAGCAAACAAGATTGATTTTCCTTTACCAAAATCATTTCAATCAAACGAATTACAACTGGGTTTGACCAATTCGTTTTTACACATTTAAAATCAAACCAAACAGCAATCCAAACGAGCGAATTAATCGGCTGAGTTTAGCATATTCGTTACAAATCATAATCATTTTTATGTTTCGGGCGTAGTTGCACAGGTTTAATGAGACCATTGTTTTTATAAAAACAGAGTAGTTATTTCCAAATTTAAATCAAACAGAGTGGTATTCATGATTTGGAAAATCGTATGACAGAGCACATTGTAACAACTACACTCCCAAAATTATTTGTCAAACACAACATATGAATCATATGAGATCGAATCCGAGGGTAATCGTATTCTAAATAAAGTATGGAACTTCCCGTGAGAGGTGAATACAAAACTAATTGTATTGAAAACACACCATTAATTCGTTACTTCTCTCAGACAAGCTTAGCAAATGAAATCCAAACAAATAACCATAAAAAATCTATGAGCAAATCATATATCGAATCGAAACTCTTTCTATTTCAATCAAAATAAAGCCATGTACAAGATGATCACCGAATGATAGAGGCATTTGAATAAGTGATCAAACTATTTAAAATATGAATCAAAATCATTATAGCAAACTAGATTATTTACAAAACAAAGCGATGTCAGAATCATACCTGTGTAGCGATGAGGCTGCTTGCTTATACCAACTTGGAATTTACAACAGCCGTGGCTGATTCCACGTTTTTAAATAGGATGGAGCCGGTTGTCTTTTGTTTTTTATCTGTCGTTTGGAGCTTGGCCTTTTGACTGGTTAGGACTGCAATCTGGTCTTCCAATGATTGAATCCTTGATTGGAGTATCGGAACATCAACATAATATCGCTCTAACCATGAATTGCATTGATCACAGGGTGACTGTATGGGTTTAGACAGAGCAGGCGAGGGTTTGGCCAAATGATCGAGGGTTTCACAAGGCACTTTAATACCCGGGTAGTTAGGGTCGTCCTTTAGGAAAGGGGGTAGGTTTGATACAAAATCATGTGAGGGTTCATGACACAAACCTTGCGAATAAGGGTATTCGCTAGCCAAGAAACGCTCCACTTCCGAATCGGAGTCCTCATTCAAGACGATAGGGTTTGGCTCAACAGGGGGTTTTGGTTTGTTCCTTATCATCCGTGAAATCAAACGTGCATTCTTTTTACCCTTATCGTTAGCAGTAAGGTTTGGCTTGGACTTTTTTGTCACAGGCTTAACAGTCTCAACACTCTTAGTCACAATGTGGGGTAAGTCGATAGGAGGGTCTGTCGAGGGTTTAGGCAGCAGGACATGGTAGGGAACCGGGGGTATAGCCTTGACCTCACTCACCACAGGTTTGTCAACCTGTGTAGGGTTCAGATCCTCGAAACCATTCTGAGCAACGAAAATGCTCCAGCTATCCCCACACAAACTCAAATGATAGACAACGATAAGCTTAACAAGCCCATAATGAAACAGGCTACTGTCAGCCTGGTGCCTTTTGAACTTCTTTGACATTTTAAACAGGCTACGATGCAAATAAAACGACATATTGAGAGAGTATCCCATAAAAACCATAAGCAAACGCAGGTGGTGGAGGAATACAAGTCCGTATCGACCTTCACAGGTCACGAACTATTTGATTATCATCAATAAATCGTGCCAACGTGGTTTGAGCATAGATACGGGAATACCTCTATCACAAGAGGTGACTTTGCGAGATTGAAACAGCAGTGTCCACGACACTTCCTCGACCTTGCAATTCTTAAACCAACACTGTCCATAGGTAGGTAACCCCATGGCTGAGTTGATGAACTGTTCATCAATCTCCAACTGTATATCGCCGACCTTGGCTCGACAGCCATTGAAGGTCATGGAAAACTGTCGAGCTACACAAAGGTTAAAACCCTCAAAACGTTTCACGAAGGTAAGCCATCCACTGTCTGCCAAATCTTGGCGGGCATTGTCAAACATTAACAAGGCTTGACTGCCATTGGGTTCAACTCGCACGACTAGTGCCATGGAGCCGAATGCATCGTAAGGGAAGGGTTTGAATTCACCAACTCACACAGTAACAGAGCTACCCGAACCAACAACGATGAACAAGCCAAAAGGGGTAAGCATAAATGCGCTCATGCGAAGGTGGTGGAGTCTGCCATGCATAATGTTTATTATCCAAGTACAACCGCCAAATTTCATAGCTGTTCACTTCATAATAATAGTTTTACCATTAAGTCATGTGTACAATCAATGAAATCAAAGGTGAATCACCAACGCGCGCAAACGTTATGCCATGGTGTTCAAACATCCGACATATAAATCAAAACCCAAAATCAAATATGCGCCAATATATTGATTCATATAATCAAAAGTTGAACCAAGGTGCCAAAACAACATTCATATAGTTGACAAGCCAATAAGTTATGAAGGATTAACATAAGGATTATATCATATATATATAAAAAATTTAATCATAACCCCTATGTATTTCCATAGAATCAATGATCAGGCAAGTCATATAAAGTGTAAATCCAAATGCTCAATGCCTTACAAACTCAATAAAATCAAGTTATGCAATCAATATAAGAGTGTCCAATGAGCGCAGTTTGAAAGTCCTTCCATCCACATAACGATAAACAAAAGGTAAGTGCAATAGGCATATCGATAAAAAGATCATGACAGTTCAGATAGTGATCGAAATGTGACCTCGAAAGGAGAAGTTTTCACACTTACAGTCGTGAAAACTTAACGAAGACAAATGTGTAAACGTCGCAAGAAATGAAAATGTCGTCTATTTGAAAAATGCGACGAAAAACTTGATGTTTGCAAGACATAGGTGTAGGCAGCTTATAGGATCATAAAAAAGGTGAATTGGCTACCAACAGACAATCAACCTCAATCTCAACCATATAATTCTCATCCTGATGATCATATCCAGGAAGATAAACTATATATGCAAGGTCATCAAACATGCACATCATCTCAGGAGATATTTCCACCACCATATGATTTTGAAATTCATACCTGAATTGGAACTGATCAAAGGCCGAGGGAGAAATTGACAGAGGTAACCACAAAACCACTTGGAGTGAAGGATCTATCCCTCCAAGACTTGGAGAGGGATCTCTCTGTATGATGTAACTGTTTTTGGATTGGATATTAGGCTAGTTATGAGAATAGAATGTTTGTTTTTGAGTTTTTTGGTTGAGACAACAAAAGAGGGTCATTGGGCAAAATGGAGTCAAAAGGTTAAAGGTGATTAAATTAATGAATAATAGAGACCATATGCAACAAGGAAAGGTAGTCATGTTAGTGGATCCTTATATTTTGTGATATGGACAAGAAGAATAGAGTAGAGTTCAATTCAAATGCAGAGCATAGCTTATCTAAATTCTACATTCAAATTTCAGAAGAAAACATAAATATTGTTTAAAGCCTGAACAGGGTGTTTGAAACAAATCCTGAACATAATCTTCTTATAAACAATAAAGAAAGATAAAATAATATGAAACTAGAGAGAAAAAATATTACATAAAGGAACTCTTCACCACATAACAATGACACAAGAATCCTGAAGCATGCATGCCTTTGTATTTATCAAAAAGAGTCACTTGAAACCATCTTGATAGCCTTTACAATGAATGGTAATTTTTCAATATCATTTCTCCCTTCATGTCCAACCATTATCCTTGTACATGTGGCCTTCATATAGATGAAAAACTACCTCTCCTCCACTTAGGGGTCGAATGCATGATCTCAGGGTCAAATTCCTAAAAGATCTACAACAAAACACAAAATCTGGGAGGTTTGAACCGACTCCCAAACTTGTCTCAACTGACCTTTGAACTTTGAAAAACATTCAATGATTTCAATGTTTGCATGAAACTAATATTTATCCACCCTCATTTACCATGGTTACATATTATAACTCTTTTACACGCCATATTACAACCTTTTGGTTTGACCAAAACTGAAAAAAAAAAAAAAAAAAAATTCCAAATACAAAGAAGCATAGCAACCACCACAAATGGGTCGCGCCAGCACATAGATGGGTCACGCCAACACAAAGATGGGCCACGACAGTTTCAAGGTTGTTTTTGGCCAACTTTTAGGATTCCATTTTGAATTCTAGAGACTAGTTCAAGTATCCCCATGTGTTTACTTTCCAACGAGCCATCAAACTCGAACAAATACCCATTGAAAGGCCTCCAAAAGATTATTTTTCCAATCTTACTCAGAAGGGTCATGCAGTGGGTCACACTACATAGAAGGGTCATACAGAAGGTTCTCACTACAAATAAGTGTCGCACTTCTCCAAAATGCAAAAAAAAACCTCTGTTTTTACAAATTTTTCTCCTTTTGAGTTTGCAGGATGGTGGCAAGGAGCTCTTGAGATATCTAAGAGTGAAAATGATTTAAAAAATAACCCATATTACCCTTGAGCACCTTATCATGAAAGCATTTTCAACCTAATCAGAAAAATTCCCAACTTGATGACTGGAGAATAGATGACTATATTTATAGGACCCTAACACATCCAAGGTACTCTAAGAGTGATTTTGGCCCTGTTGTGTTTCAGGCCTTAGGAGGATCTTTAGGCTTAGTTAACCTTCCCTTACACTTTCCCGGTTGTCAAATGTACCCCCCTGGTTTTTTATTACAAGTTGGTGGCCTAGTTTACATTATATAGGTTGACAGGTAGGTGACTGCGAGGGGTGTATCATGATACCCGAGGCAAACTCTGTATTCTTTGGGCGACACCTGAAGGGAACGTCAGTCATAGGTATGGGTAACTTCTTCTCCTACCATTCTCTCGATTGCTTGATTTATCTTTAGAGACTTTTTAGTGGTGTGCTATGTGCTCCTTAGATTTCCATAGCAAGTTAGTCATTCATTTCTTTGGGTCTCTGACCTAAGGTCGTAGACCTCCCACTCCACTATTCATGAGGAATTTTGGGTCTTTCTCTTAGAAACGGGGAGTCACCTCCTTGTAGGAGTATATTTTTATACCATTGATTTACCAGAGTCAGTGTGTGGGACTTTTAAAGACTTGAACGATCCTGCAAGGGAAGAAACTGTGCATAGAATAATCATGGCCAAATTTCCTGATGATACCAACCAAGGAACCCCTTCGCAAGGGGATTATTGTGCTTTTCCTTTATTTGGAAATGTGGGTGTCCCTTTGATAGCCACATTGTACATTCCTGGGTTGAATGTGGGACTACCAGTTCGGTTGGGTACCATTCCAAATGTCCCTAATGCTCTTGATGCTTCTCAGTTAAGAATATTATGTCATGGGAATCATGTTGATGTTCCTTCGTCAACACAGTCTTTTCCTCCTCCTTGTGCCTTCTCTGGTGAAAGCATAAATACTAGTAACTAGAAGTATAAACGAAATAGAAAGAAGAATAATAGGAAGAAGAAATCACCAACCTCTGCGAGTCATGTTATAGATAGGTCCTCAACCTTTGCAAGTCATGTTGAAGACCAACACCCAGCCTTTGCAAGTCATGCTGGGGGAAATCACCCAGCCTCTATAAGTCATGTTGGGGGGGAAAAGTCAAGTGACTACTAGTCATACTGACGATAGGTTTGTAGCCTCTGCAATTCATGTTATTGACAAATCACGAACCTCTGCAAATTATGTTGGAAATGTGCAACCAACCACTACAAGTCATGTTGGGGGAACGAACCTAGTCCCTGCAATTCATACTAGAATTGAACAACCAACCTATGCTAGTAATGTTGGAGAGTTTTCAAAAACCTATGTGAGTCATGTTGAAGACAAGAAACCAACCACTGCTATTCATGCTGGGGGAATTGATTTTGTTGACAAACCTAGATGGATAGGACATAAGCCTAAGTTCCCTTGTAATATTTGTAAGGGAGATCACCTTACTCATCTGTGCCCTGGAATTCCGAAGGCACAAAGATTGTGGTCCATGTTTGCAAGCTCTTCTGATTCAGAGTCTTCTTTGGTTTCCCTGCAATCTATTCATCCTTTGGTTGATGAAGTGGTCATGTCATTGCAATATTTGACCGATCCCACTCCTCTTTTGGGGGATGATGCGCCTTCATACCATGTTGACTTGTAACCTATTCAACCGATGGTTGAGGAAGTGGTTGTGTCAGTGCAATATTTGGTCGATCCCACTCTTCTCTTGGAGAGTGTCAAGTCTACCAAAGTGGTCATGCCGATGCAATCTTCGGCTGATCCCACTCTTCTCTTGGAGAGTGTTGAGTCTACCAAAGTGGTCACGCTGATGAAATATTTGGTTGATCCAACTCTTCTGATGAGGAGTGATGTGTTTATCAACTATGTTTTTATAATTTCCAGTTTAGTACTTTCAGAACAAGGGGGCATTCCTCTCACTTCGACACTAATCTTCCTTGTTCATAAGTGTGTCGTACTTTATGTGGTAGATACTTCCTTCCATGGGAATACAAGTTAGAGCCTTTTTTTCCATTTGATTCCCATGCCGAAGTACTTCATAGCCACGAGAGTCTTATTTAGTCCTGCCATGACTTTGTGTTGAAGCCTCATCCTTAATATTCATCTTTTTTCTGGACTATACCCGAGAGACTTCCCAAGAGCATGGTTTGTTTTCTTTCAAGATCACTTAAACTTTGAAAGAGACATCTAACAAGAAATCATTTATCCTTTTTGGCCTCGTTTAGATTACTTAAGAAAAGGATCCCCCATGGAGTCTTCTTTAATCCCTTTTCAGAGTCTCTAAAATTGAAAATATTACCGAGCGATCTTGTTGACCTTCACACTCGTCAAACTAAAATTTGAAGGCTCATTTCTCTAGTGATATTTTACCCCTTTTTCAGTCCAAATGGCTATTTTTATGAAAAAGGTACGCCCTAGGAGCTATGGTTCACTAGGAGAGTATTCACAGGTGTAAGTTTAACCCATTTTCGGGCCCGAGGGACTAAATTTGCGAAAAAGGGCCATTCTCTTTGGTTTTGGTTTACCTATTTTTTGGGCCTTGGATATTATCTACGAAAAAGGAAACCCCTTGGAGTCCATAGTTAAGTTGTTTTCAGACTCCCTAAATATGAAAATATCCCTAAGTGAATTTTTTCCTTTCACACTCATTAATTGGTTCAAAAGGAATATCTGTTTGGCATAAGTTTAACCCTTTTTTCCGGCCAATAGATTACCTAGGAAAAGGTATGCCTTGGGAGACATGTCTCATCGAGAGAGTTATCCTTAGTTATGTTTTATACTTTTTCGGGCTTAGGGGACTAAATTATTTAAACAACTGTCAATCCATAGTTAGTATTTGTTCAAACTCCTTAAAATTGAAAAGATAGTCAAGCGATCTTGTCTCTGTCACACTCGTTAAAATGGTTTTGAAGAGATGTTCTTTCAATATAAGTTTAACCCTTTTCTGGACCGGTTGGGATAAATACAACAAATGAATATTATGGCCCTCGTGACTAGAAGAGTTCTCCTTGGTATGATTTTATTTTTTTTCGGGCTCTGGAGATTAAACTTATGAAAACGATCACTCTGGAGTCTTATTTTTTTTTTCAGAGTCTCTAAAAGAAAAACCACCAAGCTTACCTTCTCTAGGATCATAAAACTTTACATGGAAGGAGTTTTTTTGTGTCATTCTGTACGCATCGCATGTCTCATCCTTTGGGGCATGAACCTAGTCCCTATGAGTCATACTAGAATTGAACAACCAACCTATGCTAGTCATGTTGGGGAGTTTTCAACAACCTATGTGAGTCATGTTGAGGACATGAAACCAACCACTGCTAGTCATGCTGGGGGAATTGATTATGTTGAGAAACCTAGATGGATAGGACGTAAGACTTAGTTCCCTTGTAATCTTTGTAAGGGAGATCACCTTACTCATCTATGACCTGGAATTCCAGAGGCACAAAGATTGTGGTCCATGTTTGCAAGATCTTTTGATTCTAATTCTTCTTTGGTTTCCCTGCAATCTTTTCATCCTTTGGTTGATGAAGTGGTCATATCGTTGCAATCTTCGACCGATCCCACTCCTCTTTTGGGGGGTGATGCGCCTTCACACCATGTTGACTCGCAGCCTATTCAGAAAATGGTTGAGGAAGTGGTTGTGTTGATGCAATATTTGGTCGATCCCACTCTTCTCTTGGAGAGTATCAAGTCTACCAAAGTGGTCATGCTGATGCAATCTTCGGCTGATCCCACTCTTCTCTTGGAGAGCATCGAGTCTACCAAAGTGGTCACGCCAATGAAAGATTTGGCTGATCCCACTCTTCTAATGAGGAGTGATGTGTCTACCGACTATGTTTTTATCATTTCCAGTTCAGTACTTTCAAAACAATGGGGCATTCTGCTCACTTTGACACTATTCTTCTTTGTTGATAAGTGTGTCGTACTTTATGTGGTAGAGCCTTCCTTCCATGGGCATACAAGTTAGAGCCATTTTTTCCATTTGATTCCCATGCCGAAGTATTTCATAGGCACGAGAGTCTAATTTAGTCCCGCCATGACTTTGTGTTGAAGCCTCATTCTTCATATTCATCCATTTTCTGGACTATACCTGAGAGACTCCCCAAGAACATGGTTTGTTGTCTTTCAAGCTCACTTAAACTTTGAAAGTGACATCTAATGAGAAATTATTTATCCTTTTCGGCCTCATTCATAATACTTAAGAAAAGGATCCCCCCTAGAGTCTTCTTTAATCCCTTTTTAGAGTCTCTAAAATTGAAAATATTATCGAGCGATCTTGTTGACCTTCACACTCGTCAAACTAAAATTTGAAGGCACATTTTTCCAATGATATTTTACCCCTTTTTCAGTTCGGATGGCTATTTCTATGAAAAAGGTACACCCTAGGAGCTATGGTTCACTAGGATAGTATTCATAGGTGTAAGTTTAAACCTTTTTCGGGCCCGAGGGACTAAATTTGCGAAAAAGGGCCATTGTCTTTGGTTTTGGTTTACCTATTTTTCGGGCCTTGGAGATTATCTACGAAAAAGGAAACCCCCTGGAGTCCATAGTTAAGTTGTTTTCATATTCCATAAATATGAAAATATCCTTGAGTGACCTTTTTCCTTTCACACTCATTAATTGGTTCAAAAGGAATATCTATTTGGCATAAGTTTAACCCTTTTTTCCGGCCAATAGATTACCTAGGAAAAAGGTATGCCTTGGGAGACATGTCTCGCCGAGAGAGTTATCCTTAGTTATGTTTTATACTTTTTCGGGCTCAGGGGACTAAATTACAAAAAAGGCTATGAATCCATAGTTAATTTATTTTCAGACTCCTTAAAATTGAAAAGATAGTCGAGTGATCTTGTCTTTGTCACACTCGTTAAAATGTTTTTGAAGAGATGTCCTTTCAATATAAGTTTAACCCTTTTCTGGACCGGTTGGGATAACTACAAAAAATGAATATTATGGACCTCATGACCAGAAGAGTTATCCTTGGTATGATTTTATTCTTTTTCGGTCTCTCGAGACTAACCTTACAAAAAATATCACTCTGGAATCTTATTTTCTTGTTTTTTAGACTCTCTAACAGAAAAACCACCGAGCTTACCTTCTCTGGGATCGTAAAAATTTACATCGAAGGAGTTTTTTTGTGTCATTCTGTAATCGCATCGCATGTCTCATCCTTGTGTATTTGTCCTAATGTCGACTTCATGTTGTTATGAATGAACCCTTAGATAATTCCTTATGTGCAAGCCTTGTAGCTCTTTTTCCCTTGCGATCTGGCACCTTGACCCATGGAGGATTTTTCCCGAGTGTCCTTATCCTGCACATGTCTCCTTGCATTGAGCATCAATATGTTCCATGCACTTGGAACTAGTTTTATTTCCCACGACACTTGTTCCTCCTTTGTAATGTAGAGTTATTTTATTCTTTTTCAAGCTCGTTAAATACATGAAAAAAGACAAAAAAAACAAATATTCCAAAAAGAGGGGATGAGATATACATTTTTTTTTATCGACAACAAGATATTCTCCCTTCGACAAAACACATCCTTCCATTTGTTTTTCAAGCATTGGGATCTAATATGACCTTAGGAAGTTGTTTTTGTTACATAGATATGTATCTTCCTCTGTTTGGTTACTCTTCCAAACATATGGAGAGTTTGTGGTGCCTCCTGTGTCATAGAATTATGTCAATAATATGCTTCCCAAGTCTCATCATTTTTGTCATGATTTTATCCAAGGGAAATTTTCCAACCTAAGTCAGCTATTCTGCAGTTAGTCTCTTGACCTTCATGAGTCGGCCATCCCGAGAGTCCAGTCAAGTCATATTCAGAATCAATGAATTTTTGTGCCTGATGATCGAGGTAGTCTAGTATTTCCACGAGGACATGTCAAAGATCTCAGAGTAGTGAGTCTTACACTCCTATTGTACTCCTACCTGAGTTTTGAATATATTGAAGTTGTTGCTCGATCTATGAATTTATCATCTCCATCCACATGCATTTATGCCTCCTGAATATTTCGATGATATTGTATATCTTCTGGTGATTTTGAGATGTAGATCTATTGTGTATTGTTCACAGCTACACTTCATATAGACATTCTCATTTGTCTCGTAGTTGTGATTATTTTATATGACATGGATCTGCAGTGTACTTTATTGGCAACCATGCTTAGTTTATCCTGAGCATGGGTATGCCCACTTCAGACAGATTATCATTATTTTTCAGATGACATGCTCGCAAATGCTCGTCTTGGGCTCACTCGAATATGTGCCTTCCCACTATGTAAATATGTTGTAATGAATTTCGGCCATCATTTTCTCTTATAAACTCACACATTAGGGGGGATTTTTTATAGTCCACAAATTCCACATATATGCATCCAAGATATTGGCCTATCCATTTTCATCCTTTTCCAAATCACACTGCTGAGGTTTCCTTCAAAAAAATACTTTTTGGATAATGTACGTGCCCTGCTGCACTATCATCCCATGTACATACACATGTTGCATGATAATCCACCCGCTTAGATACACATGGTGCATGCTAGTTATCCCATGTTTACTTCCAAAAATTGCAAAAATAATAAAATTGCACGTATTTCGATGAAAGTTGTCTTCCAAATTGGTAGGTTACTCTCCATTAGTTACCCTTGACATATGATCAGGTCCTGCATTCAGCTTCCCTGGTTTGACTATTACTTTGGAATCAAATTCTTGGAATAATAATAGTCATCTATAGATCCTCCCCCCAACCATGGCTTGTTGACTAGATATTTGAGGGAAGAATGGTTTGTGAACATATTAAAGTGTTTCCCCAGTAAATAGTGCTTGAATTTTTGAAGTGCATATACCATGTCTAGGCCTTATCTTTCTATGGTATTGTAATTATGTTATGATTTTGAAAATTTTCTGCTTGCAAATGATATAGGATGGTCTAAGTCCTATGCTCCTAGCTGCGCCATAATTGCTCCAAGTGCTATGGCTGATGCATCTACATGCACATGAAATGTATTTTCCCAATCTGGGAATACTAGGATAGGTGTTGTGACCATATTTTATTTTAAGGTGTCCAAACCTTGGTGATAGTTCTCATTCCACTAAAATCTGATATCCTTCTTTAGCAGTTTTTCCATTGGCACGGTAATCTGCACATACCCTTTTATAAATTTCCTATAATATCATGTATGTCCCAATGTTGCTCTCAAATGGCACACTAATTTTGGTGGCGGTGAGTTTACAATGAATACATTCTTAGCAGGATCTACTAATAAGCCTTGTTTACACACTATATGTCCCAATAATATGCCAAAAGGTGTCCCAAAAATGCAGTTCTTGATATTCAATGATATATGACATTGCCTGCATCTTTCCGACATTAGTCTTAACACTTCTACATGATCCTTTAGCAAAATATATACCATCCAATCATCCAGATATAAATCTACAAATTGATGTATGAATTCCTTAAAAGCAGTTATGACTACTCTTGAAAATATGGCTAGTGCATTCTTCAGTCCAAATGGCATGACTGTATATTGGTAGGATCCCCATTCTATAATAAAGGTAGTCTTATACCTATCCTCTGGAGCTATTTTGATCTCATGGTAACCTGAGAATCCATTTCTAAATGAATAGGCTTGCTGGCCTCCCACATTCTCTAAGACTTCATTTGTAAAAGGGATAGGGAAAGGGTCATGTAAACAAGCATCATTCAGTTTCCTCAGGTCTACACAAATCCTTATCCCCTCTTGTTTCTTTTCTTGGAGTACCATAGGACTTATCCATTCAGATTCTTGCACTTGTTCTATGATACTAGCTTCCAACATTCTGTCAATTTCTGCCTTCACTTTCTTCTTATATACTGGATTTAGTCTATAAGGTCTCTTCCTGATAGGTCTTGCCTCAGGTTTGAGAGGTATTTTCATCTCTCCTAACTCTCATGCTATGCCTTTCATCTCTGTAAATTTTGTTGGGAATAGGTCACAGTATTCGCGCAGTAACTTTGTTATTCTTTCTATTATTTGTTCATCCCAATAGTCTCCAATACTTGCCATTTTAGGGTTGTCAGTTGTCCCAATGTTGAATTTCTTCACTTTGATTGGTGCAAAAAATAATTCTGAATCCCACGATGTACATTCTACATCTCTTTCTCCTTCAATTTATGTAATCTAAATATTGTTTGTATCATCCTCATCTAGTGCTTCCTCTTCCACATGATAGCATGACAATAGTTCTTTGAATGTCTGCCTATTTTGTTGTTGATACTTTTTCATGAGTTCAACCTCTGGTTCATCAATAAATATCACACCTCTTATATGATTTAGTGTTGAATCAATGTTTGGGTTCTCATGTTCAAATGAGAAGGTTACTACAAAGTTCTGTTGTAATGTTGTCCATTCTGTAGTACATTTGCGCATCTCATGTTCTACATATCAGTTCTCTTGGATTCCTTCCAATGTGTGGATAAAGTGATGAGGCCATTCTTCTGGTGGTGTCATCCTCCATTGCGTTCTACACTTCTCCAAGTGTTCTGCTGGTGTACTTTCCCATCATACTTCTGCATTTTATTGCTCCCATGTTCTGCGCCAAATATAATGCGCAGTAATCCTAGATTTTGTAGAAATCCATTATACATTCTGGTTGTTCTGGTTCCTTTTTTATTGTATATTTCCCAAGAGTGTTGTACAATCTTTAGTATCATGGTCTGTTGTGTGACAATACATGCATGTCACTGGTGGAAGTGGACATTCCCTTGCATAATGTCTTGGATGTTGGAATTTTTGTCATAGTACTCGCCCTCTACCTCGTCCTCCATCTCTGAATCCAAATCGATATCCTCACGGTGCGTTGTACTGAAGTACCTGGTTATACTACGTGGGGTTGTACTATGGCTGCACATTATTGTATTGCAACTGTGCAGTGTTATACTGTTGTTGCACATTTTTATATGGAGGTGGTACATGGTTGAAATAAGGTGCATATTTCCCTATCATCATTTCTACTTGCACCCTATAAGTATCTGAAGTTATTTTTATCATCAGTTCCATCGTCCTACAATCTTTATCATCATGACCCACTGACTTGAAAAAATTGTAGTATGAACTCTTGGGTACTCTCTGATACTTTTTCATCATTAGAAAATGATATGGATCATGCCCATTTTTTTTACAAATATCACACCATGGTCCTCTTGTTGGCAAAGGGTTTGGTACTCATGTTTCCATGTACTACGCAAAAGTAGGATATTCATTCTTATGGTGTCCTTATGTCTTGCATGTGGTACACCATACAATTTATCTTTTCTATTTTCCCTTATTCTGGTTAAGTTATGTGAGGTTCTTTGGATCCTCCTTCATCTCCTCTATTGCTGGATCTTTCTTTTGATATCGGTTTTCTTCTAGTTGCAAGGCTTCTTGCAGAGCCTCTGCTTGAGTTTGGATATTTTGTTGTCTTAATGGGTATTTCAAATGTGGTAACAGTGAGTTCACAAATACATGTCTATGTTGCATGCCAATAATTGAATACTTCAACTTACCTTTCAATCGTTTAAACCTTTGATCAATCTCCCAAACAGAGTCACCTAGTTTTTTCCTGATTTCAATCATCTCATTCTTGTACTGATATTATGAGCTAGGATTCTGAAATTCATTTATCAATAGTTTTTTCACATCTGCAATAGTCCTTGTTACTCATGGTGGAATATTTACATCTAAACTCATGTACCAATCCAGTGTGTGGTCTCTTAGCATGATAGATAAGTGCACAAGTTTTGTATCTACATTTGTGATCTCCTTTTCTTCCCAGATCTTCTAGCAGATGAATAAGTACTTTTTAGGGTCCTCTGATGCCTCTCTCAGAAATTCTGGTAACTTGATCGTGGGATCATGTCCTACCATTTTGAAATGTGTTGAACTACTACCTCCGCGCATTGTATATATTTGACTGTTACTTCCTGAACTGGCTCATCCAGTTTATGCTCCTTGATCGGATCCTTGTCCTATCGTTCTTCTGCCACTAAAATTTGGTTGTCTAGATGTTGGTTTTATTTCTGGTGTACTAGTCTCACATGGGGTTATGGGTTCCACACTGACGTTAATATGGATTGGAATTATGCCTTATGTTCCTTCCCTTGGACCTCCTGTCTTCCTTTCATATGTTGTGCACAATATTTCCTTAATATGATCCATAGCCTGGAGATCCTCTATCTCATCATTTATCAGTAGTTTTTTCACATCTGCAATAGTTCTTGTTACTCATGGTGGACTATTTAGATCTAAAATCATGTACCAATCCAATGCACATTATCTTAGCATGATAGATAAGTGCGCAAGTTTTGTATCCTCATTTGTGATCTGCTTTTCTTCCTAGATCTTCTAGCACATGAATAAGTTCTTTTTAGAGTCCTCTAATGCCTCTCCCCGAAATTCTAGTAACCTAATCGTGGGATCATGTCCTACCAATTTCAACTGTGTTGAACTACTACCTCCGCGCGGTATAGATATTTGATTGTTACTTCCTGAACTAGCTCCTCCAGTTGATGCTTCTTGACTAGATCCTTGTCATGTCAATATTCTGCTACTAAAATTTGGTTGTCTAGATGTTGGTGTTCTTTCTGGTGTACTAGTCTCACATGGGGTTATGGGTTCCACACTAATGTTAATCTGGATTAGAGTTATGTCTTTTGTTCCTGCCCTTTGACCTTATGTCTTCCTTTCACATGTTGTGCACAAGATTTCCTTAATCTGCTCCATAGCCCAGATATCCTCTACCTCTTCCTCATCACTTGACAAGCCCTCTCTATCAACTATGGTTCTCCTCTTATTATTCATCTTATATGTAGTATACATAGAGAGGTAATATGGGGTACCTAGGGAGGTACCCAATAGGAATGTGGTTATATATTATTAGTGGAAGTCATTTAATATATGAGAATGTGGTCATTCAATGTAAGGTGGACTTGGTCCACTATATTAATAAAGGCCCATTATGGTAGTTAGATGTAATAAATGTAAGAAGTCTCTCTATAAGGTTCCTAGGAGATAGAGAGAGATATATAAAGAAGTGTAAGCAATGTAATGAAACATAGTGAATGTATCAAGCATTTATTGAGGAGCGTTGTCCTTCCTTAAGGATTAATATATGGTGTTACCCTACCTCAAGGGGTTTCTCTATTTCTTATGTTCAATATTTGGTGAATGGTTTGGATTATTCTTTTTGATATTGTGGATCTATTTTGAGATTTATCTTTAGATCTATTCAGGCAAATAAAAATCGGTATCATTTCACCATTCTAAGTGGATGTCACTTTTTGAGGAAGCACTTGAAAAATTACTTTTAGACAAGTGGTCTCATACAAAGAGTAAGGATAAATACATCACCAAGAGTTTATTTTCATGTGGAAAATCTATATTACAAGTTCATGGTTGTATTCATAAAAAAAATGTCATTGTTTCTATTAACCCTAGTTGCAATTTTTTTTTTATCAATATTCATTTGGTTAATAGATTGCAAGTTCGAACAAAGAATATGCAAAGCACACAGGTTGCAGGTGAAAATGTTAAAAATTTTAAATATTTGAAGCTCAGTATGGATAAATATGTGTTGCATTCAGATTTTGAGGCTCTAGATATGGGTGATGAAGACATTGTTTTGGGATATCCTTGGATAGAATCAGTGGGTACCATTAATATTAATGTGCAAAATAAGTTTCTAAATATTTGGTACAAGAAAAATAAAATTGCATTGCAGGATGTGTCTCTTAGTAAGAAATATGGGCCCATGGAAGCTAGCAAAGAAGTTATTGTTGAGTCCGAAGATGAATCGGTGGTAGAGTCTACAGAAGGAGATGAAGCAAAACCATAGGAAGGACACAATAGGGAAGTTAAGGAGGTCATTGACTCAAAATCACAATGTGTTGTAGATTTGAAAACAAAAGAACACATTCCTACAGTTGTTGTATATCGCCATCCACATCATATAGAGACACAACAATCATCAAGGCAAGGGCATTTTCATCAACAAATTTATGCACCAGAAAAGAAACCGATCAAGAGGTGCATGGAGGCCTACTAACACTAAAGGAAGACATAAATATAGAGAAATAATCACATGGCAACACTGACATAATGCAGATCAAGATCATGGTGGAAAGGCAATAGATGGGCATCATGTTCGACTTCCATTGGGATAGATGGATGGTCCTACTTAGTACCAATTGGATACATTACTTATCTGGTCATATTGTATGGTTTCTTCTCATGTTTTGAGGATGAAACATGTGAAGGTGGATGGAATGTAGTATACCTAGGGAGGTAATATGGGTTACCTAGGGAGGTACCTAATAGGAATGTGGTTATATATTACTAGTGGAAGTCATTTAATATATGAGAATGTGGTCATTCAATGTAAGGTGGACTAGGTCCACTATATTAATAAAGGGCCACTATGGTATTTAGATGTAATAAATGTAAGAAGACTCTCTAGAAGGTTCCTATGAGATAGAGAGAGATATATAGAGAATTGTAAGAAATGTAATGAAACATAGTGAAGAATATTGTGAATGTATCAAGCATTGCTTGAGGAGTTTTATCCTTCCTTAAGTATTAATATATGGTGTTACCCTACCTCAAGGGTTTTCTCTAATTCTTGTGTTCAATATTTGGTGAATGGTTTGGATTATTCTTATTGATATTGTAGATCTATTTTGAGATTTATATTTAGATCTATTAAGACACATAACATTATATAGGTAGGGTGCTCCACTGCACGTCTTTCCAACTGTTTCCATTATCTACTTTATCTAGTATTCTTCCATCATTATTGGGTCCATGGCCTCATTCTTCTTTCCCTTATCCATCTCTTCCTCCATTTTTCCAACTCGTGTCAGTGTTTTCCCCCTTCCCCCATGCACACAGGAAAGTTTAGTTGTCTGATTCCATGGTCATCACACCATTGTAATACAGTAAACTTTTGATTGAAGTATACAAATATCTGATATACCTACCTCTAGGTCCTTTCAGAAAATCATGTATTGTTGCATTGTAAGACTTTGCAGTATCTACTACAAATTTAGTGATAAACCATGCAACAATATTGTCTAACCAGAAATATATTACGAGCGTAAATTTGTTGTTAACTTGTTGTAATTGTGAGATCTCCACTTGATTCCACTCGAGTTGTTGGATTCAATTTGTTGGGTGGTTTTATTTTAATCTCAACAACCACCCTTGCAAAAAATGCGGGAAATCACAGAAAAATACCTCATGCAAGTCGCAAAACACGTATTTATCCAGATATTTGCGCAGTGTGAACTTAGGGTTTCTATTATCCTTCTGTGAAAACTCAAGTTCCTTTGTTTTCAACCATATTTTGATCTCCTCCTTCATTGGATTCCATGGCATGAACATTCCTTTTTATACCCTCATTCTCCTCATGATTCTTCTACAGATCCTATCCACTCAATCCCATGCAATTCCAGCCGGCAATGTAACCATTTGTTGGGCTTAATATCTCTCTATCTTCTTGGGCTAACCCAGGTTCATATCTGAACAGGTTTCCAAAAAAACCATATAAAACTATCGACCCTCCTAGTAAACTAGAAGACAACACATGACACAGAGTGCACTGCAGAGTCTCACCCGAGATAGTTCTATGTGTGACTGCAATGCTCAAGTGCTTGCAGTCTAGGAATGAGTGGGGATCTGGGAGTGTATTCTACCTTCTTCATACATTCAACATATTATCCTTTCATAAATCCTAAGATTCATTCATATTTTAGGCCATGCATGAATTCTAACCTATTTAACTTAACCATTCATTAGTAAATCCCTCATTGACAGAAAGTAAATATGATCAATAAACATCACATATAACACAGGTTTTACTGTGGTTCACCCCCTCCTGGGATACATCCACAAATATTTGGCTTCTCTACTCTTTTATTAGGTCTTCTACAAATACATCTTTCTTCTTACAAGGATGAAGAGATTCAAGACCCTCCATGAGGTGAACTAGATCACACCAGACTCCTCAGCCTGTGATCTAATCCTTAAAATCTGGCCTACTTGACCCTTCTACATCTCGACAACTTTTACAAAAATAGCTCAACTATACTCATCGAACCACAAAACTAGAACCATTATTGAACTTAACTAGTACTTCAACATAACCCTCAACCTAGACCTCCTAGGTTCTTATTTATTCTAGTTTACAAGCATATAGCCATTACAATATCTACCAAAACCCTAACCCTATCGTGGTTAGGTTTTCCTGCCTGCGTGCCTTGCATGTTGCTCCTCTTGCATGCTTCTTTTCCTGCCAGTTGTTCTTCTCCAAAATTAGGCCTTTACTTCCAAAATTGGGTCTTTCCTCTAACTAGGCATGCACCCAACACCCACATACATACACATGATGCATGCTAGTTAGCCCATGTTTACTTCCAAATATTACAAAAAATATAAAATTGCATGTATTTCGACGAAGTTTATGGGCTATGAAGGGTTTCCTAACCATTTTACCCCTTGTATATCATCCCCAAACCGAATAACCATATTTTTCTCATATAAAAATAGGTCTACGGGGATCATTTAAATATATGAACAAGAGAATAAGAAAAATATGCCAAAATCCTTTCCCTCTCATTGCCCAAGTTTTGCATCTTCCTCTGAGTTTTATCCTCGACTTTCTCCTCCATCCATTATCCCTATACAACCCTTACTTATTCCCATGTTGGAATGTTGGTTGTGAGTATTCTATGTGGGATTGGTGCACTTGGAGCCATGACAGAGGAGCCCGGACTTAGTTTGTAGAGCAGTGTCCACAAGAAAATGTTGTAACCTTTCATCTTGTATATGAATAAAAGAGATTATCTTTGTCCCAAAACTTTATGTGTACATGTTCTTTGTCTATTTTATCATTTACATCTATATTTAGGTTTTAAATTGATTACTAGAGATTGTATATGTTGTTGTGTTGTGTTCTTAGTCTATTGCAGGTCAGCTCTGGAGGAGATTTGTGATCTAAGAGGCAACAAAAAGTGGAAGATGTATACATAAACTGTAAAGATTCAAGGTGCTCTTCTTAACCTTCTCTTCCCTCTCTTTCATCACTTAGTCTATATTGATTTGGGGTAGATTAGAGATAAGTCAGTCTTTTAAGGGATTTATCACTCTGATTATTCCTTAGACCCAGTTTAGGGGGATTTTCCCCATAGCAGTATGGCATGGAAAGTGAAGGCAAGGAAATTCATAGCATGGGAAGGAAAGGCATGTAAAGGCAAGGCATGGTATGACATGGCATGAAAAGTCATGTCAAGGAAAGGCATGGCATGGCATGGCATGAAAAGGCATGGCTTGGCAGGAAAGGCAAGGCATGGCATGGCATGGAAATGTTTGGCATGCCATGGAAAGGAAAGGCATGGAATGTCATGACATGGAATGGAATGGAAAGGCAAGGCATGACAAGGAAATTCAAGGCATGGCATGGAAAGGCATGGCATGACATGGCGTGGCATGGAATAACAAGGAAATGCAAGAAAATGCATGACATGGCATGGAATGGAAAGGAAATGAAAGAAAAGGAATGGCATGGAAAGTGAATAGAAGGTAAGGCATGGCATGGAAATGCAAGGTAAAGCATGGCTTGGAAAGGCAGGGAAAGGTCTAGGTCTAGGTCATTTATTTACCTAGTAAGTTCTCTTTCTAAGTCATTGATGGTTATTTATTGAATGTATTAAATAATTTTTTTATTAAAGTAGTGATATTGCATGGTATCTTGTATTCTTCTTGAATTAACCTTGTCTTGAAACCCTCAATTTTGTGGTTAGATTAGGACTTACCCTTGATTTCCAGCCTTGTCATCTTGACGTCTAGGGTTTAATCATCATATTTCACCCTTAGGATACACCTTGACACCTTTTATTACATTTATGTCATAATTTTCAGCCCTTTAGGGATTGATGTCTTGAATATTCTAGGGATGTTATGTGCCATCTTCCATTTTAAAAATAATTTGTTATCTAAACCCTTGTTTAGGCTTGAATTTTCAACCCCCTTTGATTGCATGATTACTTGTTTTAAGGGATCTTAAATTTGTCATGTTGTAACTTGTCATATTGCTAAAGTTAAACATCTTAATCACAAGTTTGATAACAACTACAATTTCCTTATTGATTTGTGTAGTTTGGTACTTCCCATTGACTTGTTTGAACTTAGTTAATATCATTTATTGGCTTGGAATGGAAATGGCATGGCATGGAAAGGCAGGGAAAGGAATGGCATGGCAAGGAAATGCAAGACAAGGCATGGCAAGTGAAAGCAAGGCAAGGAATGACATGGAAAGGAAAGGAATGGCATGGCATGGCAAGGTAAGGCATGACTTGGAAAGGCAACGCAAGGTCTAGGTCTAGGTCATTATTTCAAGTTTTGTGGATGGTTATTTCTTGAATGTATTAAATAAATGTTTTATAAAAGTGGTGATATTTCATGTTATCTTGTATTCTTCTTGAATTAACCTTGTCTTGAAACCCTCAATTGTGTGGTTAGATTAGGACTTACCCTCAATTTCAAAGTTGTTAGCTTGATGTCTAGGGTTTAATTGTCATATTTCACCCTTAGAATACACCTTGACACCTTTTATTACATTTTTTTCATACTTTTCATCCCTTTAGGTCTTGACGGCTTGAATATTATAGGGTTGTTATGTGCCTTCTTCCATTTCAACAAGATTTTTTTATCTAAACCCTAGTTTAGGCTTGCATTTTTATCCCCCTTTCATTGAATGGTTACCTATTTTAAGGGATGTTATATTTGTCTAGTTGTAACTTGTCATATTTAGTTGAAGTTAAATATATTAATCACAAGTTTTATAACAACTATAGTTTCATTATTGACTTGTGGTGTTTGGAACTTCCCATTGACTTGTTTGAACTTAGTTAGTATCATTTATTGGCTTGGAATGACAATAGAATGGCATGGCAAGGAAAGGAATCTCATGGCATGGTATGGAAAGGAAAGGCAAGGAAATGACATGGCAAGGCAATGCAAGACAAGGCATGACATGGCATAGCATGGAAAGTGAAGGAAAGGAAAGGCACGACATGGAAAGGAAATCCATGGCATCGAATGGAAAGGAAAGGCATGGCTCGGCAAGAAAATGCAATGAAAGGTCTAGGTCTAGGTCATTATTTCAAGTTTCTTGGATGGTTATTTCTTGAATGTATTAAATAATTTATTTATCAAAGTGGTGATATTGCATGTTATCTTGTTATATTCTTCTCGAATTAACCTTGTCTTGAAACCCTTAATTTTGTGGTTAGATTAGGAATTACCCTTGATTTCCATCCTTGTTAGCTTGACATGTAGGGTTTAGTTGTCATATTTCACCCTTAGAATACACCTTTAAACCTTTTATTACATTTCTATCATATTTTTCATCCCTTTAGGGCTTCATGTCTTGAATATTCTAGGGTTGTTATGTGTCATCTAGAATTTCATCAAGCATTTTTTTTATTATCTAAACCCTAGTTTAGGCTTTCATTTTCAGCCCCCTTTCATTTAATGATTACTTGTTTTAAGGGTTGTTATATTTGTACTATTGTAAATTAGTTAATATCATTTATTGGCTTGGCGAGGAATGGAAATGGCATAGAAATGGCATGACATGAAAATGGGATGTGATGGCAATGGCATGGCAATGGGATGCAATGGCATGACATGGAAATGGCATCAAAATGGCATGGCATGGAATAGATTGGCAAGGCATAGAAATGGCATGGCATGCAAGGCATGGAAATGACATGGCTTGGAAACGCATGGAAATGAAATGAATTGGCAAGGCATGAAAATGGCATGGAAAGGAATGGAAATGGCATGGCAATGGCATGCCATGGAATGTCATGGAAACGAAAGGCATGTCATGACATGGCATGGAAAGGCATGGCATGGAAAGGAAAGTAATGAAATGGAAAGGAAAGACATGACATGGCAAGGTAAGTCATGACATGTCATGGCATGGAAAGGCAAGGCAAGGCATGGCAAAGAAATGCATGACAAGGCATGGAAAGGCAAGGCATGGCATGGAAAGGCAAGGCATGCAATGGCATGGAAAGGCATGCAATGGCATGGCAAGGCATGGCATGTCTCAGAAAGGCAAGACACGACATGGCATGGCATGGCATGGCATGGAAACTCAAGGAAAGGCAAGGCATGGCATGACATGGATTGGAAAGGCATGCAAACATTTTTACCTACACTTAAAATGGCATAAACACTTCATTGGATGGAAATGAACTCTGTTATATAAATTTAAGTCATATGTCCCTAGAAAAAATGTTTTTTATTTCTTGGGATGAGAAAGGTTTATTTTTTTGTTATTCTTGTTTCATTGAAATCCACATTTTGATTTGAATTTTTCCTTGCATAATGTTATGGAAAGTTATATTGTTTTGTAATGTTAAAATAGGAAGCTACATGACAAGACATGGGAAGATACATGACAATGGCATGGCATGGCATGGATTCACAAGGAATGGAAATGGAATGATAATGGAATAGCATTGCATGGAAATGGCATGGATTGGCAAGGCATAACATTGGCATGGAAATGGAATGGCATGGCAAGGCATGGAAATGACATGGAAATTCCATGGCATGGCAATGGCAGGGCATGGAAATGTGATGCAATGGCATGGAATGACAAGGAATGGAAATGGCATGGAAATGCATGGAAATGGCATGGAAATGGCATGCCATGGCATGGATTGGGAAGGAATGACAATGGCATGGCATGGAAAGAGATGGAAATGGCATGTCATGAACAAGTTTGCGGGATTGGGTTTGGGAGGGTCCTTTGTCTCCTTGTGTGCTCTAACCCAAAAATTGGGTAGGAATGTGCAATAAAATCTCATAGATGGTGAAGGGAAAATAATAATGGTTGCAAGTCTCCCTCAAGGAATTTTGGTAGCATAGCATTACTTTCTATGGTGAGTCATGAAATGTAACCTCAAAACCTTTATTTATAGGTGGAAAATGATACCCATTGTAAGATCTAGTTTCCATGTGAACTCTCTCATTGTATTGATCAAAATCAATAAGTTTAGTGGAAATCATGGAAGAATGAATAAACATTATTAATAATTGATGGGTTTAACAAAATTTACATATACCCACTACATGACCTAAACAAACATGAGTGCATTAATGAGTAATTGACTAGTCTTTTTGTCATGGCTTCTCAAAGGAATGTCAAGGGAAGGCTAGGGTTTGAAGAGCCCAACTTGTAACAACATGTGATAAGATATTGGTATGTGCATGTACTTTATATTCTAAATATATATGAAGTGTTTGGGTTGTCCAAATGTTGTGTACTTTCATAATTGAATTTTAACTTATTTCATCTTCATTGTTAAGTAATTATAGTACTATTTATGGAGGTCAATTTAACATAACATTGAGCTGACATTGTTAAGTGATTTACAAATATGTAGAAGATAAATGAGAAAATTTATTTCTATAATAAAGTATTGTAATATGCCATTTTTTAGGTCACAATATTTTCAAGTGACCACTATTTGACGGTGGATTTTCATTGGATTTAGATGGAGATAATTCAAGGGGTGGTCCATATTGTTGGTTGTGAGTTAGAATGTGGATATCCACAACATTCATGGAAATAATTCAGAAGAAATGATCTATCAATGATGTAGAGATACATGGTTGATTAGAAACAAATGCTACTTGAGAACCATTAATTTCTTATAGATTTAGCACTTAGCAATATTTTCCACCATAAGATATGTGTTAATGCGTAACACAAGTATTTGTAATCACTTTAGAAAAAACATCAAGGGATTAATACACATAAAATTCATACACTTTGAAATTCAAATACTTTCAAATTCATATATTCATCAACATAAAATGTAGAAACAATGAGATTCATAAAAAACATGCCATGAAATGTTGAATACACACACACACACACACACACACACACACACACACACACACACATATTCAACATCATCTAAATTGTACATTTTTTACAAAATGGCACCTTATGCCCAATATACAAATCAACATCAAGTGCCCTAACATAAAAAAAAATCATCCATGTGGTGGCCTAGATACAAATTGACAGTATTTGGTCAATCATTGACCACTGCCACCCTCGCCACCCTCAGGAGTGTTGATGTCAAGAGACTAGAGAGTCCCCAACACCAACATCTCGACCTCCTGTGGGGTTAGGCGGGAATAGATGAGAATTTCACCCTAGGCTTAGAGCCCCGACAAGAGAACACATTGAATTTCAGGATAAAACCCCCCTAACCTAAATTCCAAGCATGAAATCTCTTTGCTTTGTATTTTTTTTTTTTGTTTGATTTTTATGCTTTTATGTATGAGTTCCTAAAATTGAAAAAGCGAAATCAAATCTTAAAAGAAATTAAAAAACTAAAGGAAATGTACAGGAAAGACTATGACTTGATAATAACTTTGTATTTATTTTATAAAAAAAATAAAAAAACTAAAACAAAACTAATGAAAGTTAATTTAACTATGCTAGTGCTAAAGTGATTTAATTAATTATTTTTTTCTAAACAAGAAATTAATTTTAAAGACTACAAAACTGAATTAGAATAACATTGTAGTGATATAATATTTTAATTTTCCTTAAAAGTTAAAATGTGATAATTAATAAGAATACTAAAACAAATAAAATTAAAAGATAAAGTAAACAAAAGTTTTTACCAAATAAAACTAATGATGACTGATAAAAATAAAGTGAAAGGACTTATATACATAACTTTACAACAGTAATAGATTCAGTAGTTTATTTTACTTTATTTAATTTTTAATGTTGAATCAAGAAAAGATGAAGACAACTGAGATTTTAAAAGAAAATAAATAAAGAAACAATTTAGAGCGTGAAGGGATTTGATCTTTAATTAAAAATGTTCCCATACAATACTTGGAGTTTTGGAATCTAAAAATGTTTGTGTAGACTTGGGCCAGGAATTTAGCCTTTAGCCATTCTAGAACAAGGTTATAATAGAAAGACCAAGAGCGAAAGAAAGAAGAAAGATGAGCCAAAAATGAATGGAGAGATGGTGGTGATAACACAAGGTGAAGCCCTGTATATCAGAAACTTATTAACACTGAAATAAAATCAGGCTCAAATACAACAAACTAACATGAAAACAATTCACCTTATGAGAACCAACAAAGTTCATCCTCGCCTCATCCATTCGTTGCTTCGCAAGACTCCCTGCTTCCAACAATCCTGTCAATCCCTACTGAAAGTAGAGGATGGATGATGAATAAACAAAGAAAAACCTCACTACACTCCAAGCATACCTCTCATAGTTTTCTTGCCAAAGTTTTTGCTCCCTTGGTTGGTTGCTTATGCTTTATTTTATAGTATTTGATTGATAGTTTTGATAGTTATGGTCATTTAAAAATGAACAAACAGAAGAAACAGTTTCAAATTTTCTTCAAAAATCAATTTAGGAAACTTGATTAAGAAATATCGTTATCATGTTGGTCGTTATTGATCAACTTGGGGACATCTGGCATCTGCAAATCGTTCTATCTATCCACTAATATTATCAACAACATGGTCATTATTCCATATATATATTTCTTAAGATTAAACATAGAATCCATTTGGTATGTGTAGAAGTCATCAAATATCTATGTTTATATCTATATCTATATATTTTAATATTAAACATACAATCCACTTGGTATGTGTAGAATTCATAAAAAAAAATGGTGAAGCATTCTCTGGGAACATCGACTGCAGATGTATTTTAAAACTTCAAAAAACTGACTCTGCAGATGTGCACCAGGCCAAGAAAACCATCCTTAACCTGAGCATCATAGGTATGAACCTGCTATAGCGGGAAAACCCCCCTATGGACTACACTAGGGTTCAACATGTAGGCAGATCTAATCGTTTAAAAGTATCATACTCTTTAGATTAACCCAAATATACCCCACATTCGTGCATAAAATACAAAGTAAAAAGATCTGGTAACTCTACCTTAAACTCTGCGTCCAGTGTCGATCATTTCGCGTTCGATTGCTCCTCGACTACAAGTCTTCTCCCAAGGCTGACTTGCATTCAAAAACAGACAAACAAGGAACTATGAACATGCATATTATATATGAATTAGTGGGTTAGATGTCATAATAAAACATAAATCAAACATAAATATTGAACACATAATATTGCGGGACAGAAAAAATATTCCTTTTATTGATATCACAAAGTTTACTTACAATGAGATCGGTGACTTCTCCTCGAACCTAGTTCATGCTCCTCTTCACCAAGCTCCAACTGTGCTTCCACGTATCTTTATCCTCTCACACTCTCTCTAGGGAATGGAATGGGATTATAATGGAGGAAAAAGGCAAGAATGGGAAATTCTGGCACAAAACTCACAAGGTGGCTGCAAATTCTTGGGGCAAGGAGGGGATATGAAACGGGTAGAGTTTCATTGTTCTTATGCTTATGCCTTGAATGAGACCCCAACACCTCCTTTTATATCACAAAAGGATGTTTATTCGGTTGGGTGACGAGCTATAGGCGGTGGGACAGTTGGAAAACTACTCAATAGCCCGTAATCTCAACGAATTCCTTGCAACTTTTTAATTTTTGCAACTTTTGTGCATATACACGGGTTGTAATGGTGCAAATAGTGTACATACACAATATGTAGTGGTGCATCAAGCGTTTGTACGTGGGCAGTAGTGGTGCAGGGCACATACATCTTCAAAAATATGGTTTTTAAGAAGAGTTGCTCAGTGATGGCTTGGCAAAAATAGCAAGTAAGAGGGCCAAATGCCAGGTATGCATGTATGGTGCAATTTAGGGTTATAATATATTCCCCCTAATGTGTGAGTTCATAAGAGAATCTGATGGCCGAAATACATTACAAATATTCACCAATGTACAAAGCGAGTGAGCCCGGGACCAAAGTTCGGGAGGTGCCATCTGCAAAAATAATAATTGTGTCACCGAGGAGGGCATACCCATGCTCGGGATGAAATAAATCATGGCTGCTAATCAAATAAACTATAGATCCATGTCATATAACTATATAAAGTGTATCCATGAGCAATACATAGCAGATCTACATCTCAAAATCAAAGATATACATGTATGGTATCCATCTTCAAGAAGCCAATAACTCCTGATGGTTGGAGATGAGGCCTTCAGATCTCGAGCAACAACTTCAAGATATTCAAAACTCAGGTAGGAGTTTAATGTGAGTGTACGAATTCACTACCCAAAGGTCTTCGACGACTCGTCGGGAACAGATAAGAGGATCTCGATGATCAAGCAGATAACTTCATTGATTTTCAACAAGGACTTGATTGGACTTTTGGGGATGGTCGGGCATGAGGGAAAGAGACAAACTGTAGAAAGGCTGACTCAAGTTGGGTAAAACTTCCCTTGGACAATAACACGACAGATGATCAAACTCAGGAAGCATGACATTGACATAAGTTTGCGATGCAGGAGGCAACGCAAACTCTCCAAGTGTTTGGAAGAATAACCAAACGAAGGAGGACACATATTTATGTAGCGAGAAAAACTTCCTAAGGTCATATTAAATCCCAAATCTTGACGAAAAAATGGAAGGATGTGCTTTGTCAAAGGGTGACTCATTGTGTTGCAATAAAAAGAAAATACTTTTCCCATCCTCTTTTTAATGTATATTTGATTTTTTTTTTTTTTTCAATATTTTTGAAGAGCTTGAAAAAGAATTAAAGAATGTTATGTTACAAAGGAGGAATGAGTGTCACTAGCATACTAGTTCCAAGTGCAAGGAACACACTAATTCTCGGAGCAAGGAGACATGTGCAGGGAAAGGACACTCGGGAAAATTCCTCCATGGGTCAAGGTGTCAAAACACAGAGACAAAGTGCTACAAGGCTTGCATATAAGGCATGATTCAAAGGTTCAGTTGAGAGAAACATGGAGCCAACATTAGGCCAAATACGCAGGGATGCGAATGCAATTAATAAGACACGATGAAACCCCCTTCAATGTATTTTTCACAATCCCAGAGAAGGTAAGCTTGATGGTTTTTCACTTTTAGAGAGTCTAAAAAAACCTAAAAGAAGACTCCAGTGGGGTACCTTTTTCTAAGGTAGTCTAGTCGGCTCGAAAAGGGATAAAATAGCACTGAAAAGACATCTATTCAAAACCATTTTAATGAGTGTGGAAAATACAAGATCACTCGACGATATTTTCAATTTTAAGGAGCCTGAAAAGAGCTTAACTATGGACTCACAACCTTTTTCTAGATTTAGTCCCCTTAGTGCGAAAAAGTATAAACTTTACTTAGGATAGCTCTCCCGACGAGATGAATCTCATGAGGTGTACCTTTTTCCTCCTTAATCTACAGGCCAGAAAAAGGGGTAAAATCATGCTAGTAGATGTTTTTCTGAACCAATTAACTAGTGTGAAAGAACAAGGTCACTCAGCGATCTTTTCAATTTTAAGGAGTCTGAAAAGAGCTTAACTATGGACTCCGTATGGGATGTTCTTCTGGACCATTTTAACGATTGTGAAGGAACAAGGTCACTCGACAATCTTTTGAATTTTAGGGAGTCTGAAAAGAGCTTAACTATGGACTCTATGGGGGTTCCTTTTTCGTAAATTTAGTCCCTCAATCCCGAAAAAGGGTTAAACTTATACCTGAGAATACTCTTCTAGCGAACCAAAGTTCCTAGAGCGTACCTTTGTTCGTAAAATTGACCATCCAAACCAAAAAAGGGGTAAACTACCGTTGGACAGACGCGCCTTCAAGTTTTAGTTTGGCGAGCATGAAGGACAACAAGATTGTTCGACAATCTTTTCATGTTTAAAGACTCTAAAAAAGGCTTAAAGACGACTCATTTTATGGTAGTCCCGAGGGTGAGTTCAAGAGTGATGACATATCATACGTATGAGGCTCAATCTCGTAATCAGGACAAGAATAAAAAGGACTCCCGAGCCTAAAGTCATTAATGATAGCATGGACACCAAAATGCAACTAGGATCTACCTAGGGCATCCATGTAGAGGTAGGATCTACCACCAAATTACGACACTTCTAAAGCAATAATGACGGTTCTGTGTCGCAATTCGGTGGGTTCGATTCTATGGCAAAGTGAAAAAGACAACGAGATGCAAAAAATGGAGGTGGAATCCTAACTTAAATGCAAAAAGTTGGAAAAATGACTTTTACCAAAAAATCTTTAAAAGTGACCCATCTCCCAAAAAAAATTCCAAACCAAAAGTGAAGTGTATCGTAACATCCAATGAGAACCTCAAGAACCACATTAAATGATTTTCAAGCCAGAAAAATGATAAAAGGGTTCAAAAAATGACAAAAAGGGCCAAAAAAAAGTCTATAAATAGAAGTTGGCAACTCATTATCACCATTGCAAATTGAGAATTGACCAAAAAGCCAAAAATACCCATTTTATAAAAGCGTTGATTCTGAGAGATTTAGAGGATGAAACAAACTTCCGCTCAGACCAAGTAAGAATAAATCAACCCCTCTTGCATTTCAATACCTTCATTTTTCATTTATTTTAGTTTTTTTGGGGGTGCACACTCCTAAAAGGGGGCGGCCCTACGTGTAGGCGAGCTGTCCAAGGACATCCCACGTATGCCCGTGGGCATAAAACATATTTCCCATGTGCATATGCGACTATGTCCAATACAACCCACGTACACCCTCAAGAACATGGAAAAATTGAAAGTACAAGAGTTAACTCCCCTTTGAACTTGTCATTTGACAGGATGTATGTCCACTGGAGAGAGAGGGAGCACGAAGACATAGATATCTTGGTCGATGAGGACCCTACATCTATGGCCGCATTGAGACAATGTGGGTTGTGGAAGTTATTTTAGTTTCCATTCATGAGGGCACAACCGAGGCTGCTGAATACCTTGGTGGATTATTGGCACCTTGACGTAGAGGCATTCATGCTTGAGGGGAAGTCATTGACTCCAACGACTGAAGAAATTTATTTTCTGACTGGCCTCTCGAGGAGAGGTGAACCAGTCAACCTGCGTGCTTTTCTCCCTGGGCCCCACAACGTTGTTGAGTTGATTGAACTACATTGCGAGGCCGAAACTGAAAAATTAGGTTCTCAGGTGCCAATACAAAAGATCACCAACCTATCACTGATAGTGATAGTTTTACTCATTGGGCAGATCACTATATTTGTGGCCTTACATCAGGCCTCTCGAGCGCACATGCATTGTGTGGTGCAATGCTTAAATGCACAAATATTCGTCTAGAGCACGACCATGCTAGACTGCATGAAGAGACAATTCACTGATTTCCGTGGGTGGAGTAACAAAAACTTTGGATTTTGGACCATTTTGTGCTTGTTCTTCTTCGAGAGGGTGCCCAGTCTTAGTCCACAAGAGACAGTGCGAGGGCATGCAGCCTCACTCCCAACAATGTGTAGATGGGTAGCGTTGCTGCCACAATAGGTGGGAGGGAGGACCATAGAGGCCTTCGATGATACATTTTTTGACTGGTGGGCATGACAGATTCCGGTGATAGAGGACTACCCCTATGCCGAGATCAACTTTTCCAGGGACCCAGACATGCCCGTACCTCCTGGAGCTGAGTGAGGAGAGATAGGTACATTTGTTTTTAAAGTTATGTAATTTTTAGTTTATTTTTATATATATCATTTTTATGTGTACCAGAGTATCTGACAACTATGTATCTGTTATGTACAAATGTGGGGCTAGTGCATCTAGCAAACTTCACGAGGACCAGGCGACATTCTTGACCAGAGGCGGTACCAGCCACAGCCGCCAAACCAATAGCAGCAAGGGGACCTCCAGCCGGAGAGGCTAAGATAGTTTTGAGACAGGTAGAGCAGAACCTCACCACGCTCACTCGTGTAGTTCCCATGGCCGAGATCGACGATCTCCCACCATCGATGCAGCCTCACGTAGTTGGGGTGCCATAGACCTGGGTCCAACTCTTCTGGAATTTGGAAAATGTCTTTGTTCACTATGGCAAGGCCAGCATGCCCCGTGCTTAGCTAGGATGGACTAATTATGTGCCGAGGGCACTCTTTGTATATTTTTGAGGGCATAATCCCCATGATGTGTATTGGACATATTATGTTTTGAGGCACTTGCGCCCACCTATGTACTTTGATACTTTTGATNATATATATATATATATATATATATATATATATGCGTATTTACATATTTTATGTCTTATGGATCACATTTTTACAATGTATGTACACGTATATGTGTGTCCTTGTTTTATGTGTGTGAAATATGCCAATATAATACATTATTAGCTAGAGTATCTATGATTTGATTTAATCTCCTAGGAACATGGATATACGTAATGTAATCAAAGCATCATTCTAAGAGACGTACCCTAAGGAATTTTCGGTGTAGAGTAGGATCATAAACATGGTAAACCCCATTTAACTGGGACACAACCAGCTGAGCATTTAAGTAGACCCAGAGGTGAGAGATACCATGCGACAAAGAATCACAAAGTAACTCTATTACTACGATGTATTTGACGACATTATTTGTGGCGTCACCTAAATATATACCTCCGGAAGATAGAAACTGGCCCTAAGGTGTGAATATCACCCAAGATGCAGAAGTAAGCCTCCGAGTGTGTCGGATAGCACTGTCCACGAACCCAACAAACACCTCTGAATCAATTGACATCTGCCATGGTGAAAAAGATGACATCAATAATGTCATGTTAATAAAACAAAAGATAAAACAAACTAACTATATTAGAACTATACATATGTACAAGAAGTCACCCAAGGCGACCCACCTACGAGTAATAATTATTGAGGTAGAGCCCATTTCTAGGCTCCGCTAAAATTTCCCCTTCGAAGTTAGCCAGACGATAAGAGCCCTTATTTAGTACCTCCTTCATAATGAAAGTTCTGAACCACATGGGTTTGAACTTGCCTTCCCCCAGGGGATCCTTATCTTGTTCATAGACTAGGACAAGGTCGCCTTCAGAGAAAATCTAAGGACAAATGGACCGATCATATTGACACTTGACTCTTTTCTTGTGAGCCTCATTAGCGAAGGCTGCATCACGTCACTTCTCCAGATATAATAAGTGTTCCTCAAGCGGTGAAGTGTCTGGCAATAAATGTACTACCAACTTTAGAGATGGGATCTGACACTCTATTGACAAGACTGCTTCCAACCCGTAAACGAGTTGAAAATGTGAGAAATTAGTTGCAGTCTTTACAGACGTTCAGTAGGCCCACAACACTGAGTACAACATCAAATGCCAATTTGACTTGGCCGAATTGATCGTTCGCTGCAGAATAGTCTTGAGGGACTTATTCACAGCTTCCACTTGATCATTCTCTTGTGGGTAGCAAGGTGATCAATTCTCTTGCCTCAACCCAAGCTTTGATGTTAACTCAGACATCATTTTGTTTTGAAATTGACTTCCATGGTCAGTGAAAATCTCCTTCGGGATGCCGAACCTTGCTACTATCTGGTTAAAAATAAATATAGTTGTTTCGCCATCATCTTTGATCGTTAGCATAGCCTCGACCCACTTTGTGAAGTATTCTACCGCTACGATGATATAACGATGCCCCCTGGACGAGGTCGGGTGGCATGTAGTATAATCAATCCCCCACTTGGTGAAGGGACCAACTGTAATGACGGGAAACATGGGAGCGGGGTGTACCCTCATCTTCTGAGAGAATCTTTGACACAGGTGACACTTCTTGACCGATTCAACGCAATCCTTGATTAACGTTGGCCAAAAGTAATCGGCTTGTAGAATATTTTGGGTTGTTTCCAACCTAGACAAATGAACACCACATGCTCCAGTGTGGCAGTCGTTAAGCATGAGTTCCACTTCTTCATGAGTGAGGCATCAGAGAAGGATGCAATCTACACCTCGACGATAGAGAGTATCATCAAGTATGAGATAGTTCTTTGCCTGATGGCGTATACATCGATGCTCATCATGAGAAGCAGATGTAGGGCACTTCAAAGTCTAGAGATAGACTAGTATATCTCCATACCAGGGGTCCAAAGATGAAATCATAAAAATATCTCCTTTAATCGGTGATTCTTCGGGTGTAACATCACCTAATTAAACTGGAAGTTCCGAGATAAGTTCCGCAAAGACCAGTGACTTTTTGGATTTCATAGAAACAAAATCCAAGTCAAATTACTAGAGGATAATGATCCATCTACTGATCTTCCCATCGATGACACGTCATGTCAACACGTATTAAAACGGATTCACAATGGCAATGACGGTGGTCTTACGAAGCAGAATATAATGACGGAACCGTTGGACATCATGCACTGCTTCCAATGCTAGCTTCTTAACGTGGGAGTAGTTGAGTTCTGGTCCAACCAGGCCTCGGCTTAGGTAATAAATCACATGCTCTTCAAGAATATCGTCCTCTTGAAACAAGACCATACCGATGGTTGACTCTGCAATGGCCAAATACAATAAGAAATATTTATTATAATTGGGAGGTCGTAGCAGAGGGGCAGACGTGAGGGTGCATTCCAATGCTTCGAAAGAGCATTGAGAAAATTCATCCCAATGGAAAGGGACTCCCTTCTTCAGTAGACGCATAAACCCTTTAGTGATATCGACATAGTTTGTGATAAAACGTTGAAGAAAATTCGCTTTAACCTATAAGCTTTGAAGCTGAGGGACTGTGCATGGGGGAGGCAACTAAACTATCACCTCAACCTTTAGAGGATTGACCATGATCCCTATTGTCGAAACTATGAAACCTAGCAGATGACCCGACGTCACAGAGAAACTGCACTTGTTTGGATTCAAGCGAATCATATAGTAGCAACATCACTCAAAGATAAGTCAGAGGTGCGTGGCATGATCAACTCTCTTACGAGATCGTGATGCTAAATCATCAAGATAAGCCTCGACTATATGTCTTAGTTCATGGAAAGAAAAATACATGGCCCACTGAAAAGTGGCTCCAGCATTCTTCATGACAAAAGGCATCTTACGATATGAAAATGTACCCCATGGACAAATAAAAGTTGTTTTATGCTGGTATTTGGGCTTAATTTGTATATGATTGTATCCCGAAAAACCATCCATGAAAGAAAATACCTCATAGCCTGTACATTCATCGACAATCTGGTTAATGAACGGGGTGGGGAAATTATTCTTTGAACATGCCTTGTTCAAATCACAGAAGTCCATACATACATGAATTGTTCCCTACTTTTTGGTGACCAGAACGAGATTTGACACCCATTGAGTCAATTGAACGGGGTAGATGAAACTGGATTTGAGCAGTTTCTCTACTTCAGCGTTAATAGCTACTGTTTTCTTAGGATTGACCAGACAAAGCTTCTGTCGGACCAGCTTGGCATCAAGATAATTCCTTATTTCATGTTCGATGATTCTTGGATCAATGCCTGGCATTTCCTTGAAAGACCGGGCAAAAACATCGCAAAATTCTTTATGTAAATTTGTGTAGATTTGAATCTCCTCAGGGGAGCAGTCCGCTCCGACGAAGACATTCTCCACGACACTAGGGGTTCTAGATATGTAAATAGGTATCATTTCAACGATGGTTTCCAAATTACCCTCGGCATAAACTACGTGCGTAGCCAGAGGATTAATAAGACAAGACCTATCTCCAGTCATAGTCAACACGAATTCTCCTACCTCTATTCTTCTTAACTATGGGAGGAAATAAGATTTATGATAGAGATCGTCCCAGGGTCTTTTTGGACCAGTCATGCCTCTAAAATTGCCTCGTCAAAGGGAAAGACCAAGTCTAAAGAATCATTAGTGGCAAGGGAATCTTGAGCCCAAATAGGCTTGAGAACTGGATCTAACTCCTATGCGGAAGTTGGATCAGGGTCGACTAAAATTTGATGGACTATAGAGTATGCAATTTCTACCGCGGACAAGGGCATGGACATTCCAGGATGCCCTGTCCCTTCCATCGAAGCCGATGGGGAAGGAAGAGTCCATGGATTGGTAAAGTAAGTCGTACAGAACAACGACACTTGAAAAATCTCAGCCCTAGGCTGGTTGGGGCCAACTGATATCATCTTGACATAGCCAGAAGGAGGTGGGTAATTGAACCTACCCATAAAATGTGGGCACAAACCAACCCCCACATTGATGACACTGGGATGTGGGTTATCAATCATCAGGACCATGGATGCCCTCGATGAAGGGTCAGGACTGGAGAAGGACAATTAATCAATGGTCACGATTTGACCCTCGTGTGAAAACAACAAGACCCAAAAAACTGTGGCAACCATTGCATGCATGGAATATGTCCAACTCCTTCCTAACAACAGGTTGTAGTCGAGAGGCACATTGACCACTTCAAATTTAACATACACAGTCTTCCCTCCTAACTTCATGGGGAAAGAAGGGATGATTCCATGTGGTCTGAAAGAAAGACCGTCGAAAGAAGTAAACAAAGTAGGTGATGGAGACAAAATGGGTTGGTCAATGGCCTTCCAACACACCAACAACATCATGCATGTCGAGGTGCCCTCATCAACCACTATGCGGAAAATGTTCCAAGTAAAATATCTCATGGGGTGAGCCACTACTATCTGAAATGCAACGTGGTATGGGAGACGAGGCGTCAAGTCAGTCGTATCAAGCATGATTGTTCCCAGATTATAAGTCTCAGTGGATCCTAAGGAAGCTAGCAGAGACTTTCTCTGTGAAGGGCAGCTCTGGAGGACCTCCAAAGAAAACATCGCGCAAGGGGTTTGTGACAAATCCTCCACCACAGAGTAATTCTGGGCGGCCCTCGTGTTTGGATTATGTGAAGCTTTCTTGAATGCCCCTTTCAGGATGCATGTCACTGTTTCTCCTATCGTCTTCTTGATCTAGAGAGGAACAAATGGATTTATGGCTTTTTTACCCTTCTCATAAGTTTCAGGCATTCTGCAATCATGTGCCCTAGTTGCTATGTAAGCATCACCTTTGATCATGTACACGTTCGTGGACGAAGGATTACTAGAAGACGGAGGGGGTCCCTAAATGCCCCCATCCACACTCGAACAGGCTTGAGTTAAATATTTCCCATGAGGAAATGGGTTCGTTAACACAATAGGTTGTTGCTGCGCCAATAACTTTTGGGCCTCCACAAGCCAAGGGCACAGGTGAGTTGGGTAGTCTTCCATGCAAAGGTTACACAGATATTTAGAATTTATTTTCTCTGTGTTGTCCCCGCTAGCATTGTTGGTGGGTTTCTTATCCCCCTTACCCTTCTTTCGTTGTTTCTTCTTTCCATCAAGTTGTTGGTTGGCCTTCGAGTTTGTTGATTGCACACTCTATACATCCGACGTTTGAGTAGGGGGAGTAGCCGAACTAGAGGTTTTTCTGGTCGTTGTCTGTTGTATCGACAATTGTTGCAATTAATTCGACAACTGATCAGTGGGATTTGCTTGTGTTGAACCAACGATGCCATCGGCATGTGGTCCAAACTTGTGTCTGGTCTTGTCAAGGATAGACCGCGACGCATATGGAAAAAATTCGTAAAGTAAACTAGACTGAGAGTATATCAGTTCTAGATGTTGAGTTCTCATTATCGCCTCTTCCTCGGAAAACACTCCCAACGTTGCAACGTCCTTGGACAACTGGGGTACCAAAGACTTAAGGAACCACTCCAACAGGAATGCTAGTGGAACTAGTAATTTTATCAAATTCTTCCTACGCCGCCATTCTCGGATGTGATCTGAGATATGGTTAGCCTTTGTTTGCTCAAAGTTGGCCAAAAATTTGGTGTCGGCATCATATCTCACAGGTAGTTGAAAATGGTTTAGAAAAAACATTGTCAATTCGCCAAAAGTAGAGTATCTTGAGCGGTCGAGCTCGATGTACCATTTCGTGGCACTCCTGATAAGAGTGCATTGAAACATACGCAATTGTACGAAGTTGTATCTCAACGAGTTGGATGAGCACCATAGGTGAAATTTCATCACATGACGGCCTGGATCTCCATTAGTTTTACCTTCGAACTTAAGGATGTCCGAGGGAAAATTGGTCGGCATGGGAGGTCAACTGATCCGGATTAATTTTGGCATGAAATGAGAGCGGAGATATAATAAAGAAATGCATAGAGATATTGCAGATATTCAATAATATAACATAAATGTATCAGAGATGCAACCATAAACACAGATATACAGTAATACACGATTTCTATTAATCAAAGAAATGTACAGAGACTGTAAAAATACAGAGTGAAAGACTCGCTAGAATGGTGGTAGCTTATCTCTGAGAAGAGATGTGACGGCTACTCGCATTCGCAAGAAAATCGTTACAATGAGGCTCTGAAGGCCTTTTTACAATAAACGGGAATGCCAAAAGTCCTATACATCAAAAAACCTAACCCTAGGAGATGAAGCGCCAAAAGTGATGTGGGCCCCGTTTGGGTAAGTTAGTACATCAACTTCCCAGGGCCGTAACTTTTGCATACGATCTCCGTTTTAGGCGTGTGATAGCTCGTTGGAAAGGTATCATCGAGGAGATTCATTTTGGGGGATCAATTATGCCTTCATCTATCATTGAGAACCTCGATCTTGAAAAACCTTCATTTGGGCCCTCAAAATGGCCCCGGAAGTTAAAACCTGCTAAAAATAGTAAATTGCCAAAATTGTCAGAAAGTCGTTTTGAGCCATTTGGAAAAGGTGGGTGGCCACCGATATCCACCTGGATCAATCCTCC
>ML778127.1:175967-186167 GCA_009831015.1 Picea engelmannii | reverse complement strand
ATTAGGTCTTCTTACATCCGCCTTATTCTATTTTATTGAAAGGTCTTATTAATATTGACCTTTATTACATCCAAATACATTGATCTACCTATGTGCGGGTTAGGACCTTAACAATTCCATTGACCATGGAAGGGGTTTCCCCTGGTTGACATCCCTGACGAGGGAACTAATCCCTACCACAGATTCCAGAGTCCTTATGAGGAGGTGACTCCTGTGTTTTCCCCCTGTGTAGGAATAGTACCCTACATAGGATTTTGTGATCCAAAACCAGGGTTTCCCCCGACCGAGATGGTAGCTAACGAGAATGCGTTGTTTCCAAACACATCGAACAAAGAGAACAACATTGAACCCACCGATGTGGTGTAGGAAGAAGGTCCTTGACTACCTGCTCCGAACAAGCTATAGTTCATGTTCGGCTAGACAGACTGTTGAGAAGCGTCGTCGAGCGAGAGGGACGAAGGAGGTGTGTGACCTTTGTCTTAAGGGAAATCATTATAGGGGAAGGTGCCCCCCATGGACCCTTGCAGAGGAGCGTTTGAGCTCCCTGTCCCCAAATCCATGGTCTATAGGGTGGAGTAGGTGAGGACCAAGTTTGTATCAAAGCTGGGAATCCCGTATGAAAACGGAGGACCCGTCACACTCTATGTGAATGGTGCAGTGATCGCTGCCATAGACGAAATCAGAACGCTGCCCGAAGTAGAGGTGGTCAATACCATAGTGGTCTGGACCTGCGAAGGTGATTTAGGAGGTGGAATGCCCTCAGTGGTGGCAGTCATAGAGGGAGTGTGAGGACTCCCTGACGAAGTAGAAACATTTTCTTCCATCGCTACTTGCAGGACTATCTTACGCTCGTGATGTGTTACCCTTGGGGGGACAACTTGTGCCATGATGGGTGCCGACAAGTCAGTGATCAGAGGGTTATACAGACCAAGAGCTTCCGATCCAAGATAAAAAATAGTCGATTCCTCCGGATACAAGTGTTCTCCCCTCAGAGCTGTCTCAGTCACAGTTTCCTGCTGCCCGGTCGCCTCAAATGACCCTTGTTGGTTAAGTCTTTGACGTAACGATGGTGGTGGTGGCTCCAAATTAATCGATGACAGACCCATAAGCATTCGCGACCGATGGGGCTCTTGATCTTCCACTTTGTGAGAATATCAATGACACAGTAAGGCTTTTTCTAACATTGAAGACCAAGCACACACTAGAAAAGTTCCTACGAGATAAAGCAAGAAAACCACTAACTAATTGGAAGAACAGTTACACCAGCCAACACTAGAGAAGTTTACCGATGCAAGTGAAACTCAAACACGGAAGAACCCTCCAGGTATAATCTGCAAAGCGTGGCCCAATGTCTACCCTAGGTACCGTGGTATACCCCCACAGTCACCTGTGTAAGACCCTAAAATAAAGGCAACTAGGTTTCCAACTCGTGAACAATCACCAGGCGGGTGGACCGCAATGAGCAGGGTATCAAGCCTGAAACCTATCGAGGGTATCGAAAGAAAGTGTTCCGGAAGACAACTGAGGACCTCGAATGGATTCGAGACCCATGAAGCTCCATGGCAAATGCGATCAACATAATCCAAAGACAAGTCCTCTATATGTGTTCCCCACTATGCTTGGTCCGGCTTTGGAGGGGTTATCTCCGCTACCTTTCTGCATGCGACCTCGTGTTTATCCCTTGTGTTAGAGGGGGGTCCTGGATAACTTTCACTTTTACTAGAATTTTTACACTCCCTAGCACTGACTCCAATGTTTGTTTTTTTAGCCTTGAAGAGTTTCTGCTCCAACCTAAATCAAGGCTCTAGCCTAGACTAGTTGATGGACCCTACAAACATAAAGTCTAGTAAATTTTAATTTAGCTTTAATTTTAAGTGGATTGTTTTAATTCGAGGAAGAGATAATGAAACTATTGGTGTGTTTTGAGAGATGAAAGAGAATAACTGTAAATGAAACTGAAAGAAAAATTACTTCTTTTTGACAAATAAATATTTGCAAATTTAAACTCTTTAACCAACTTTTCGTAACTACTTTTTCTAAGATATTTTAAAATAAAAACCCAAAACTAAATTTTTCTCGACTACGAGCTACTTGATGTTCTAAGAATTTAGTAAAGAACTTAAAGAAAATAACTCTTTCTCCTAACAAGAAAAATAATCAACCCAACTACTTAGCCAAACAAAGAAATAAAAACTTTTTCTATTTTTTTGTTTATGCTTCAAATAAGAAAATTGAAAATAATTTATTTTTTTTTCTTTAAAGCAAGCAAAAGGGGAAAAAGTGAAGACAAGACAAGACCAAAAACTGACTTCTGGTCCACTGCGGATCGCAGGGAGTCACTGACGATACCAAACAGGTTGCTCAGAAAAGACTCACAAACTTGTCTTAAACCATTTCAAAGAAAACACAAGAAATCTTTAAAAGACAAGAAAATTGACATCAAACCCAGGCTAAAGACTGTAACTACAGAGACCAGTACTAAATAAAGAAACCCCTGAGAAGTATGACTTCAATTAGGGAAGAGGTTGACTCCCTCTTCTTGAATAAATAATTTCTTGACACAGGCACACTACTGACACTTAAGCAGCGTACGTATGTACACAGACTGTATAAAGGTAGGGCGTGTATGTACGTGTGTTGACCCACTGCAGGCTGCGTACACCTCTGTAACTTCTAAAAAAAAAAAAAAACTAATAGTCAGTTTGACAAGGCAGGGATTACTAGTATGGCAGACCAAAATCCCTTAAAGACTCAACAACTTACAGAAACTCAAAAAAGGTAATCAAACCAATTAAAACACCCAAAAAACTATCCCCTAAAACCCTAGAGGTTTCCCCAGTACGGTCGTCAGTTATGCTATAGCGGGAAAACCCCCCTATGGACTACACTAGGGTTCAACATGTAGGTAGATCTAACCATCTAAAATTCCCCTACTCTTTAGTATACCCTGAATATACCCCACATTCATGCATAAAATACAAAGTAAAAAGATCTGGTAACTCTACCTTAAACTCTATGTCTGGTGTCTATCCTTTCACGTTCAATTGCTCCTTGACTACAAGTGTCCTCCCAAGGCCGACCTGCATTCACAAACAGACAAACAAGGAACTACGAACATGCATATTATATATTAATTAGTGGGTTAGATGTCATAATAAAACATAAATCAAACATAAAGATTGAACACATCATATTGCGAAACATAAAAAGTATTCTTTTTATTGATATCACAAAGTTTACTTACAATGAGATCGACGACTGCTCCTTGAACCTAGTCTGGGTTCCTCTTCACCAAGCTTCAACTGTGCTTCCATGTATCTTTCTCCTCTCACACTCTCTCTCGGGAATGGAATGGGCTTATAATGGAGGAAAAAGGTAATAATGGGCAATTCTGGCATAAAACTCATAAGGTGGCTGCAAATTCTTGGGGCAAGGAGGGGATGTGAAACAAGCATAGTTTCACTGTTCTTATGATTATGCCTTGAATGAGACCCCAACACCTTCTTTTATATCACAAAAGGATGGTTATTTGGTTGGGTGACGAGCTATAGGCAGTGGGACAATTGGAAAACTACCCAATAGCCCGTAATCTCCACGAATTCCTTGCAACTTTTTAATTTTTGCAACTTTTGTGGGTATACGCGGGTTGTAATGGTGCAACTAGAATACATACGCGAGCTGTAGTGGTTCAGAAAGCGTGTGTACATGGGCAGTAGTGGTGCAAGGTGTACATCTTCAAAAATATGGTTTTTAAGAAGAGCTGCTTAGTGATGGATTGGCAAAAATAGCAAGTAAGAGGTCCAAATGTCAGGTATGCATGTATGGTGCAATTTAGGGTTATAACAGAAACTCTAATCGCCATTCTGAAGCATCGAAAACAACATCAGATCGACGTATCCAAACGATGGCCTTTTCTATACGTCAGTCACAGTATCCCAAAATGATGAATAGGTGACATTATGAAAATAATAGGTGGTCTTGAAAGGTTGTGTTTTCTCCCTTCTTTTTATATTTTAAATGTGTGAGCATATTTTCTCTTCTACTCCTACCCATCCAAAGGAATGTTGATTAAGTTGGGGTTTCCTTTGTGGCATAAACCTCAAGGATGATGGAAGATCTACAGAGTTGCGGTTGTGAACCCCATTGTCTTGGTCGTGCTATAAAATCAGAAGTCTCCTCCTTGTATCTAGATCCAACTCACATTCGGGGATTTCTCCTTCTTCTCTACCTGGTGAACCATCAAAACTTGCTTCTAAAGCACCAACAGTTATAGAATAAGAAGACTCTATAGGTGGAACTCCATGAGAATGTTCAGGAACCTTGTCATGTGAATGGGTTTGGCTATCAAATGGAGGAATGGAAATTGGTTGTTCTTGTTGAAGGGGGAGCATATATGATTTTGGATCTTGAGTGTCCATCGTAGCACATGCAACACTAGATTTTGGAACTACATTCTCATCTTGTTTCAACCCCCTTTCAGATTCAGCATAAATATTTCCATCTGACACAGACAAGTCAGTTTTTTCATTTGCTATAGATGCTTCATCCTCTCTCACCAAGTAGTTTATGACTTCAAGTGCAGATGGAAAATCTATCACATCAATTTCATATAAGATTCTGGCCATTAATTGAGAAAGGCCCTCGTCAAAATCTTAAAAAAACACCACCTCTTGACATTACAAGCCACATTTCTTGCAATACACAATATTGGTACAGGTTAACCTTTCTCTTCTGATGGAGCATAGTATGCTGCAAAAACTGGAACAACATGAACATGAGATTGATCTCTATCCTCCTAAACCTTCAATCGGTCATCAATTACCATTGCAATCTTGGGGCGACAAATCCCACTACGAAATACATTAAGTAAAGACTTTCTAAAGCCTGTCTTGACACAGACAATACGATCAAGGAGTTTACTATGATTGATTAAGATTGACTCAGGATCAAGAAGCCTCCACATCTCCAAAGCATAATCTCTTTCTGTCATAGTGCATATATAAACCTCAAAGCGTTTTCGTCCTTTAGCAATAAGGTAATATTTCAAATCTTCCCAAGCATGGCGCATCCTAACAAGGACACTGGTATCTCGAATTTTTGGATTGAAGTGTGTCAAAATAGTATCCCGCTCATGCCATCTTATAATCGATCGCATAACAGGTACATGGCTATCAAATGGAGGAGGAACAACCTCCAACTGAGCCTTAATCAATTTTTCGTTGTCATGGACTTGATCACTCTCAATATACTGCTTTAAAATTGCTATATCTCCCTGATATATTTTTATATTGAGGGTATATGGACACGTGTATGTATCTCCATTGTAAAGGATAGAGATGACCTCTTCATAACCCATTTTCACTGATAACCTGGCAAATCCCTAATTTTGTAAGAACATTTTAAGTCTGGTTCAGATCCTAGAAGGCAATATGAAATTCCCCCAGTCACTATTGTCTATCGGCATTCACTCTTCCTTCCTCAAGAAATACTTTATATCGTCATTCACTCTTCCTTCCTTAAGAAATACTTTGTAAGAACTTTAAATCTTCCCTTCGCAGTGTCTTTTGCCTTCACGAGCTCCCGTGTAATAATTCTTTTATTCTTTTCCATTGTCTGATGTATATACAACATTTATGGAGATATAAAGAAAATCTCCATTCTTAGAGTGTATCTATCATCACATGAAGCATAATAAAAATATGCTTCGCTCTTTATCATAGAATAGAGTTAATGCTTTTTTTTCTTTAAAACACATGTTTCTCTTTTTGTATTATGTCCCATATCATGCTTTATTATGATAAATATAAGCTCGACTTCACCATGATATTAATCAAAAATGAAAACCTCAAACACACATGTCTTATCTTTAGAGACATTTTTATGGTCTCTCAAAGAATCGACTTACATGGGTGTGTATGGTATATAATGGCGGGAACACCATAACTTAATAACATGAAGTGGATTATTCTATGTGTAAAATAAGGCTAGGGCACAAAAATAATTTATCTGAAGCAATAATATATAATAATATATATTCTATGTGTAAAATAAGGCTAGGGCACAAAAATAATTTATATGAAGCAATAATATATAGAAATATATATCTTTTACCTTTTGGCATAGAATAATGTTAAAGTATAACAGAAGGGTTTGGTATTGAACCAAAGTCATAAAAAGGAAACGTGATATAAAACCAAAGCCATACTATAGGAGAGTGAGTGTGGGATATACTTGGAAAAGTGTTTATGGAAACATAAGGAAGTATTATGTTGGGTTTAGTTACATGATGTAACATTTTGATAATTGGTACACCTTTCCTTTTATTACATGTAAAAGGATGCGTAGGATGACATACGGTGGTGGTAAGGATTTAAGACTTGTGTGGTGTTGAAGTTTCAATCATAGATGTAGAATATGACAAGGTTTAGGAATGAAGAGAGAAAGAAATTTAATTCATATGAGTGGTAGGTTAAGGGATACAATGATTTCGCCAAGAACATTGCACCAATCTTTAGCGAGAGTGGGCGGAACTTTGCGCAAGTAGTGTGATTCGAGGGGGAGATTGGCAATGCTTTGTCGGCTAAGTATTGTTGACCAAAATCATCGTCAACAAGGAGCATCCTGGAAATCTATCTTTCTTCTCTTGCTTGAGGAAGCACCTCGAGTGGTTCTAGGCCTAGGTGTTCTTCAACGCTCTGGAGACTACACAAAGACAAAACATTGTTATAAGTTTTTTTCCTCAATGGATTAATAGACATACAAAATGATACTTAGTAATTTAACCTAAGACAACTCACAACATATGCTACTGCCAATCGTGAGGGTATTACCCTCCTCCGCAACCCCAATCTCTCTGCAATGCGGACCTACATCAATTACAAGGATCAATTCAAGAAAATTAAACAAATATGTGTAAAATCAAATTCATGATACATAAAACATTATCATCAACACATTATCTCACCGTGAATATCCCGGGCCTCAATGAAGATTCGCTAGAAAATGGAGCATTAGGTTGTAAACCCTACTCTGAGGCAACCTCTACTATGTCAGCCTCGGTGGATGGGGCCGATGTAAATGGTTGTGGGGGTGAGTGGCATACAAGTGCATCCACTGTAGATGGATGTGATGGAAGAGGTGTCGCAGATAGGTGGCTTGTGTGTGAATCCAATGAGTATGTGTGCAATAAGATAGATTATGGGGCTAGGCTACAATAGACCCCCACAAGTTGTACAAGTGATTGCAACCCCCTAGGCATGGATAAAGGTAATCCAAAAGAAAGGCCCAGGTGCCCAGGGAGTGCAGTAGTACTATATCTAGCAAATATTTTAGCAACCTACATACATATTAATAATATTGAACTATTAGTACCAAATAGTAAAATTCAAAAACATAAACACAAAAAATTGAGAATTATACGATATTTAACTCTACACTTGGTACCTATGATGCAGGTGACTTGTCCATCCCATATGGTAATTCCCCAACATCTCCTAGTCCCAAATCCTATAGAAACATAAGAACATTAAAAAATTGAGGATGCCATAAAATAAAGAAATAAATATGGTGAATTTATCAAATGTGATACATACCTGTGTGTGGGGTGCACCCAAAGAGCATGCTACCTCTATTGTTGCATCAATGGTGGGTCTAGGCACGGATACATCCATCGACATAGAGGGTCTACTGCTCATATGTAATAACTGCAAAACCACATACAATAAGAAATATATATAAATACACATAATAAAAAATAAATATATAACAACAAAGAACATAGAGAGGGTTAAGAGACTAACCTCCTCCATGAAACTATGCTTTCCACTAGGATCTATAGGCCCATACCATGTTTTCCCGCAACTCAAGCATATGTGAGATTCACATGGACGACTACTATGTCCATGTGCCCTCTCCTCAATGTACTCGGTTGTACATGCTAAAGCTCCAACCACTCCATCAATGTCACTGGAAAGAACCTCCCGTTGAGATAGTGCAACAAAGCTACTGTGTTGCACTAGGCTACTAGTCAATGATAAAATGGCTACTTGTACCTATTTCAAGCTCTCTACAATAGGAGGATGTTGGGTAGGGGATCAAGCCTTTTCCTGGGGGGACAAGGACCTAACATGTCATCGCACCTAGAATTCTCTCGGTCCTCTGCAGACCCTCGAACCATGCCCTCGAATTCACCCATGTCAAAGTAGTTCACATGCTTACCCAAAATAAACTCATCCCATAATTTTCTCAGAAAATATAAGGGCACCTCCTTGATATTGTAGGGAGGTTTATCAAATACCATATACCACCTATTCATCTAGTTTTGACTAATATGGGGATGGATGCACCGGTCAATAGAGAGACGTTTCTTGGTCAATGGTAGTTCTTTTCCATTTCTATGATCCCTAAAAATAGTCAATATTTGTTGTTTTGAAATTCCCAAGTCTCTAACTTGGTTTTTGTCCAAACTAGTGCTATAGTACTCATACATTCTTGCCCTATAATCAGAAATAGAGGTATATTTCCCTTGGGCACTTGAAATTGACTTCACAATGATGTCCAAAGAAGTGTCCAAAGAAACTTTGCTAGGCTCTCCAGTGTCCCTTAATTATTCCTCAAGGGTTATTAATATGACCTACTCCACATCAATTTGACTGTTTACATTGGGTGGTTGTGGTGGGTTGGGGTTTTTCTCTCCTTGGTTTTCTTCTGAGTAGTTTGCATTGCCTCCTGGTTACATTTTATTATAATGTTGCAATTTATTAATCCATCACATGTAAATTAGGTTGGTTTTTAAATTATAATAGATAACTACAAATTTCTTTAATTTAGATTCTTGGGAGCAAAAGACTAAATTGGAAATGACTAAATTTAGAGAAAAATAAAAGAAATCAAACATACTTGGCTAGAATAGGACATGGTGGAAATATCCTCACCTTGATGATCCTCTCTAGCTCCTCTCTATTTGCTCAATGATAGTAAAAACACGAGTGCTATTTGTGAAAATGAGCACAAATTGCGCTCGCGGCCCTTTAAAAAAAATTAGCAGAGGAACACGTGCACATTCCTAGGAATGCGCATGCGTTCTTAGGAACGCACACATGTTTTTAGGAATGTGCACACGTTCTTAGGAACACACACTCAATCTTAGGAAAGCACATGCGTTCCGGCGAGTGTGCGTTCCTACTAACCCCCTTGCCACTTTTTCGACCACCAACTTTGTGCAGCCACCTGAAGGTATTTGACTTAGTTGCCATTATTTTGATTTTATACAATATTAATTTAAATTTAGTTGTATTATGTTTTATTATTATTCATGGTTAATTAGTCTATTTTGTGTAGATTTTGTAATTATTAATTTTTTTCTACTCCTTTTTAATTTTGTAATTGTTATTTTTTTCATATATATGTGTGTGTGTGTGTGTGTGTGTGTGTGTGTGTGTGTGTGTGTGTGTTCATGTTTCCATTTCTCACATAATATACAATATAATCACTAATTTTGAATTGAATTTATGCGCTTACTGGAGATATACAGAAGGAAAGGGAAAACATGTCGATTATTGAACTTATTAATAAACTAAAAATTTAATAACAAAGAAAGATATCAATGATTGGTTTGTGATAATTTTGACACGATGATAACCACGATGATAATTGAATTTACAAAAATTTGGGACCAAACATTTAATGTATATCATTACCATGTCTAAGAATTTGCAATCAAAACATATAATTACCATGAACATGGATTTACAGTCAAAGCGGTTGCAATGTAATTAGTGCTTTAAAAAGGGCCAAAACTCGACTCATCTGAAAAAAATGAGTAATCCACTTCACATTGATTTGTTATTTTAATTTAAGGTCATGCAGGGAAACATGTGTTCACTTTGGGTGGCAAATGGACCAATTTGGCGTACTGAGACGATAATTTTTTTCATAACATCTATATGTTCTTGGAATTTCTGATTAATGTGTTTTTGCAGGCATTGTATTGCAGGATCGACTGTTGTGTTTGCTTACTAGTTGTCATAGAGACTTGTATTCCCTAATTATTCAATATATTTGATGATGATTATGCATAAAACTTATTCTTTTCTCATGGTGAATGCATTTATTTTACTGCCTTTGAGTAAGCATGGATGTCAAACCTAATAATAAGCTCAATTAAAAAAATAAAATAAAAAAAAAATAAAAAAATAAAAA
>ML778127.1:131567-161914 GCA_009831015.1 Picea engelmannii | reverse complement strand
TATATATATATATATATATATATATATATATATATATATATATATATATATATATATATATATATATATATATATATATATATATATATATATATATATATATATATATATAAATATTTGATACTGAAATATGTTGATGTTTGTAGCATCGAACATGTATTTACACACATGTCTTATTTTTGCACAAGCCTAAGTGTCTAGATGTGTGGAAGTCGTCCAAAGTAAAGTGATTTTATTAATTAACTGAGTTATTTAAGGGAATGCTAAAATTAATTAACATTTAATCTTAGTCATTGATCTCAAATGAGGTGAGAAGTAATATCAACCATCAATCACTTTGGAGATTAGGGTTAGGTCATAACTCAAGATTATAAAAGCAAGGCTACAGTGAATGTGGAAGACACGTATACAGATCAGAGAAGGAATTTTTCTTTGAGGGTTGGATCACAAAGGACTATGATTCAAGGAGATCTTGGATAGGTGGAGAAGGAATTCCATCTAGATATCAGGTCAAGGATAAGAGAAAACAGAGGCAGTCGCTAGTGGGTTTCAGCAGAGTGAAGCCACATGAAAGGGTCAAGTCATATGGAGTTTGTCATATAATACTTGAGGTTGTGTATGCAAGTTTCAATGGAGACAGGTGCATATATGCAAGTTTTCATAACGAAATGCGTGTACACCTCAAAAAGTGTGCCAGATCTGGGTCGTACAATAGAGCATACATTGTTAGGTTTGTCTGTAGTTATATTTCTCTCACTGGACCATTATCCCTATTACAGGAGCCCTAATTTTATCTTAATAAAATCATCTCAGCATTGGTTTTCACTCTAAGGTTTTTCCAGGGGTATCTACCCAAACATATTGTTGTTTATGTGTGCGTGATTTGGTTTCTAATATTGAATCCTCTATCTTTATTTTAGTTGAATATCCCAATAGTGTATTTTTTTTTGTGAGTTCCTAATTTGATTTGTAGTAAAGAAATCACTAGATAACAAGATACCTAGGTGTCGAAGTAAGGATTTCAGCAGGGTATCATAGCTTGGACTATGAGAGGGAGCCAATATAAGGTTTCACAATGAAAGATCTCTTAGATCCGAGTGACCAAGAGATAGATCTAGTTCAGATCTAGTGTTACAACAATAGATATATTGTATCAAGAGTACCACAGTGGGTGTTTGAAGGACCAATCACAAATCCACTATCCTTTGTAACAAATCTATTGGATTTCCAAGAGATATTAACATATCTATAAACGAACAGGTAGAAATCGAAGGATGGATTTCTAGGATACAACCTTACAGAGGTCGAACTTGGTTTTGTAGGAGTACAAATATATACGTGGGTTGCAATGGTAACAGTCATGTACACACGTGGGTTCCAGTAAGGAAATTTATGTACATATGTGAGTTTCAGTAGGAACATGCACGTATAGGATCGTATAGGTTGTATAGAGGAAGTTTCAACAGTGAAATTTATTGAGTGCTTGTAGTTGATATTGTGGAGGTGAGGAGAGTGGGGAAAGAGACTTCATTAAGGATATTAGGTAGTGTTATAGTTTGAAATCAAGAATGAGGATTGTTTAGATTTTAATTTTTTTTATACAATTATGTTATTTATAATAATGGAAATTCATATTTCTATTTTAATTTTCCAATTATTATAGATTTTGTATATAATATAACTTTATATTTTGCAGATTCACAAAAAAAACTTAACCAAGAGTTATAAAATTACATAGTTTAAAATGTTTAGAATTATTGTAAGTTTTTAGTAAATTACATACTATAATTAATAAAAGATTTATCATTTAAGCTATAATTTAAATATTTTATGATACTTTAAACTAATCAAAGTTTATTAACAATTATACATCTAGTGTAAATCTATCACGGGTCTAGATGCATCAAATCCTTTAAAGTGTAGACATTTTGTAAAACGCAAAACTTGAGAAAAGATTTGCACCTCAATGAATTTGATCCCTCTATACTCATGATAGATCCAAAGTTAAGATGGATCTAAGATATTTTAATTGTTATTAATATTTTATTAAATGCCCAGGTTAAGCTCTATATTAAGCATTGAATGAATTATACATCTCTCTCATACTCCTTTGTAGAAAGTATCTTTTGGTGCAATAAGATAGCATCAAACAAGTATGTATGCACATGTCTAAGTGTCTAGATGTGTGGAAGTCGTTCAAATCCTTCTACCTTGAGACTTTACTTTAATTAAAAGAATTATTAAAGTAAAGTGCTTTTATTAATTAATTGAGTTATTTAAGGGAATGCTAAAAGTAATTAACATTTAATCTTACCCCTTGATATCTAATGAGGTGAGAAGTAATATCAACTGTCAATCACTTTGGAGATTAGGGTTAGTTCATAACTCAAGATTATAAAAGCAAGGTTGCGGTGAATGAGGGAGACACTTATAAAGTGCAGAGAAGGACTTTCTCTTTAAGGGTTGGATCACAAAGGACTTTGATTCAAGGAGATCTTGGATAGGTGGGGAAGGACTTCCATCTAGAGATCATGTCAAGGATAAGAGAGCCAAAGGCAATCACAAGTGGGTTTCAGTAGAGAGAAGCCACATAAAGGTGTCAAGTCATACTGGTTTTTTTGTATAGTCCTTAAGGTTGTGTACACAAGTTTCAATGGAGACATATGCATATAAGCAGGTTTGCTTAAGGAAATGTGTGTACACCTCAAAAAGTGTGTCAGATCTGGGTCATACAATATAACAAACTTTTCTAGGTTTGTCTATAGTTGTATTTCACTCATTGGGCCATTATCCCTATTATGAGAGCCCTAATTTTATCATAATAAAATCATCTCAGCATTGTTTTTCCCTCTAAGGTTTTTCTAGGGGTATCTACCAAAAAATATTGGTGTTTATGTGTGCATGATTTGGTTTCTAGTACTGCTTCCGCTATCTTTATTTGAGTTGAATATCCCAATAGTGTATTTTTGTTTTGTGAGTTGCTAATTTGATCTGCAGTATGAAAATCATTAGATAAAAAGATACCTAGGTGTCGAAGTAAGGATTTCAACATGGTATTGGAGCTTGGACTCTGAGAGGGAGCCAATATCAGGTTGCACAATGAAATATCTATTAGACCTGAGTGACCAGGAGATAGATCTAGTTCATATCTAGGGTTACAACAACATATATATTGGATCAAGAGTTCCACAGTGGGTGTTTGAAGGACCAATCACAAATCCATTATCCTTTGCAAAAATTATATCAAATTTCCAAGAGATCTTAGCAGATCTATAAACCAATAGGTAGAAATTGAAGGATGGATTTCTGGGATACAACCGTAGAGAGGTAAAACTTAGTTTTGCAGGAGTACAAAGCTATATGTGGGTTACAATGGTAACATTCACGTACATACGTGGGTTCCAGTAAGGGAATTCATGTACATATGTGAGTTTTAGTAGGAACATGCGTGTATAGGATCATACAGGTTGTACAGAGGTAGTTTCAACAGTGAAATTCATTGAGTGCTTGAGCCATGAAGGATTGTGACTCAAGAGGATCTGAGAAAGGGTGAAGAAGGAATTTCATCCAAAGATCAGGTCAAGGGATAACATATCTATTGGATCCGGTGACTCATAGAAAGAGAAGAGAAGGATTTTTTCCCAAAGAGATCTCAACAAGGGTGAAGGAATTTCACCTAGAGATTTGATCAGACCAAAGGAGGAGGAGGTAGAAATAGATAGATCTGGTAGTAAGGACATATATGGGAAATAAAGAAGCAACAGATACAACTGTAGGAAGGTATAGCAAATTGGAGTAGAGTTCTACAGTTGTACGCATTGAGCATGTCGCTAAAGTCATGTGTGTACATGAGCTACATTGATGAAATGCGCTTACATACATGAGATACATAAGGAACAAGAACATGCATACACGGGCTTTAGTAAAGAAAAGTGTGTACGTATGCAAGTTGTAGTAAGGACATGCACATATAAGTTTGGAAAAGTTGTCAGTACAGGGTCATACAACAATGACAGAGGTGATAAGATGCAGAAGTTGGTTGTTTCTCAGTGGATAGAAAATATGATAGGAGAACGGGAGTTATTCAACAGTTTGACAGAGGACTCAGGTATCCATGTGGAGATTTTTTATGATGCCAAGTTTGCAATGAAGGGAGAGGGGAAAATCATGTTCTAGCTTGAGTCAGATGGTTTTTTGGAAGCCCAAAAGGTTCTATATGTATCGGGACTTACGAGGAATTTTCTCTCAGTCTTAGTTATGGAAAACATGGATTTTTCCAAGAGAGGGAAAGTTATACAGATTGAAGGAAAAGCTTGTTCAGGACTTGTTACATGGCAGTGATAGCCCATGTGAGCTATGGAACAAGAGGATGGGACACTTTCATCACAAGGAATTTTTTATTCTAAGGGATATTTTCATAGGTCTTCCATATATTAGAGTTATGCAACAGGGCATGTGCAGAGGGTGTACACTTGGTAAGAATTCCAAGGATTTTTTCCAAGCAACGAGAGTAGGTCTAAGGGGATCTTGGATATTTCATATGTGTGTGGACCGATGTTACTAATAGAGGAAGAGGAGCAGGAGGCTTCGAAGGGATAACAACGTTTAGATACTTCCAGTGTGGGGAGTCAACCTTCAGGTGGGGAGGAGGAGTTATCCCCTTCCAGTTCTTTCAGGAAACACAAATGGTTCATATAGACATTTAGGGATGCTCAAGAGCATGTTGAGGCTTCTAGGAACACAGTCAGGGAGATCACGCCTCTAGAGAAGTTTCCAAACTTTAGGGCACTAATGAGTAGCATCATCAATTTTGATTCTTCCAGTGTTTAGGAAGAAACAAACCAACATGTTTAGAGGGATGTCTTGGGGCAGGATGATGTGCAGGATATTTTTCTATGGTTGGAGGAAGAACCAATTCCAGGTGGCTCTTCAAGAAGTACCTTCCTTTCTAAGAAGAATTTTTTATGTTTGTAGCATCATTCATGTATTTTCACATAGGTCTAAGTGTCTAAACATGTGAATTTGTCCAAAGCCTTCTACATTAAGACTTTACTTTAATTAAATGAATTATTAAAGCAAAGTGATTTTATTAATTAATTGAGTTTTTTTAGAGAATGATAAAAGTAATTAACATTTAATCTTAGTCATTTATCTCAAGTGAGGTGAGAAGTAATCTAAAACTTAAATCACTTTGGATATTAGGGTTAGGTCATAACTCAATATTATAAAAACAATGCTATGGTGAAGGAAGAAAACACTTGATATAGAGAAGAGAAATACTTTTTCTTTGATGATTGAATCACGAAGGATTGTGATTCAAGGAGATCTTGGATAGGTGGAGAAGGACTTCCATCTAGATATTAGGTCAAGAAGAAAAGAGAACAGAGGCAACCGCAAGTGGGTTTCAACAAAGCGAAGCCACAAGAAAGGGTTGAGTCGTACAAAGTTTTCCATATAGTCCTTGAGGTCATGTACACAAGTCTCAGTGGAGACAGGTGTGTATACACGGGTTTTCTTAAGGAAAGTTGTGTACACCTCAAAAATCATGCCAAATATGGGTCGTATAGAATAAAAGACTTTGGCAAGTTTGTTTGTAGTTGTATTTCTCTCATCAAGCCATTATCCTTGTTACGATAGTCTTGGTTTTATCATAATAAAATCATTTCAACACTAGTTTTATCTTCATGGTTTTTCTAGGGGTATCTACCCAAAAATATTGGTATTTATGTGTGCATGATTTGGTTTCCAGTATTGCTTCCACTATCTTTATTTGAGTTGAATATTCCAACTGTGTATTTTTGTTTTGTGAGTTGATAATTTGATTTGCAGTAAGGAAATCACTAGATAACAAGGTACCTAGGTGTAGGAGTAAGGATTTCAACAAAATATTTATTACACATCTCCCTCATACATGGTTGTAAAAATTGCATAGTCTAAAAATTCTACATTTTGGCTGTTTTCTGGGGATATTTTATGTTTAATTTTGCCCAAAATCTGGTGAGAAATTGTTGGATCTGCATTTTTGAGTGGCTAAGTCTATATAATCTGAGTGCCCCAATGAGTTTTTAGCATGTTGAAGCCATATATGCATTTAGAAATGCAATTTAAACAACACAAATTGTGATTTTGTCTAGATTTATGTCGTCAGATTCCGACGAAAAAATCCAAAATGTAGAACGTTTAGACAATGCCTGTAAAAAGTGTCTTTTGGTATAATATTTTTTTTTTTTTACTTTAAAGTGTTTTATATATAAAGTTGATATTGAAATATTTTATTTGTTATTAATACATTTTTAAATTCCATGTGTAAGCTCCATATTAAGCATCGAAGGAATTATACATCCTTATGTATTCATCTATCTATATATAAAGATGATATTAAATATTTTAATTAAAGTGGAAATTGAAAAAAACATTTCTTATTAAAAAAAATTAAATACAACATATCAACTTCATATTAAACATTGAATGAATTACACATCTCCTCACATAGGAAGTAGAAAACACCTATCAATAAAATAATATATTTATTTTTTTACTTTCAATTACTCTCCCTTTCTTTTTCTTTATAAAAAGTTATATATCATTATTTTATTTAAAGTAGATATTGAAATATTTTGTTTATAATAAACATTGAATATTTTTTGGAATGTCACGTTTAACTATTTTATAGTTTACTTTCCAAACATAGTAACTCTTTATACTTTACATAAAATAATAAGAAATAAAAAAAATTGTTTATAAAATAACTCTACCTTTTAATAATATAAATTTTATTTTGTAAACAAAGGTTTAAAAAATATATAATAACCATATAAAGCTCAAATAAATCTTTTTAATGAATCATCTTTTCCTTTTCCAAAAACACTTGTCAAACATTGCATAAAATTAAAATTTATTAAATAAAGACATTACATAAAAACACTTGTCAAACATTGCATAAAATTAAAATTTGTTTTGCATAAAATTAAAAAACGAAATAAATGCATTACATAAATTTATTAAATAAAGACAAAACTATTGAAAAAAACATATTTGCTAAAATGCAAACTTGTTAATTTAATGTTGATAGAATTTCATCACCTCAATCCAAGTTCCAACATTTCCTTCTCATTTCCTTCCCAACCAAATTTCCTTCCCAACTTACCCTTTAAGAACAATCATTTCCTTCCCAACTTAACGATCATCAACCAATAACTACCCAACAAATACTAGTAATCACATACAGACCAATCTCCAAACTTCACTCTTTCCCTTGAAGATATTTTTCAAGTGCCAATCACCCTTTTTCCTTGCCTCTCCCTTTTAAATATATAATGGATTTCTTTTCTTGAGACCTTACACTAACCCTCATAACATTTATTTTACCAAGGTATCTATGACTCTTATGTTTGACATCTATTTCAGCTATAATAGGAAATATTCACATTTCTCTTAGAGAAGGCCCTCGTAGATTATGATATTCAACCTAAGATAAAGTGGATGATAAATTTAGCATCAAACAAGACTTTAGCCTAGCGTAGCGATGGTAATGTAGACATTAAGAAATTTCACACACCAATCAACCACATTTAAAAAAACAAACATATTTATACACCATTATCCACCATGAACTAATCACATCACTATATAATATATATAATATAAATACTACATGAAGTAAAATATCAATTAATAATTATATCACTTTCAACCACATTTAAAAAAACAAACATATTTATACACCATTATCCACCATGAACTAATCACATCACTATATAATATATATAATATAAATACTACATGAAGTAAAATATCAATTAATAATTATATCACTTAATTTCAGTATTTCAATCATATTAATTATATATATATATATATATATATATATAGCGGGAGTGGGCCTAATGGTTAAGAACATGTGTTTCCTCCTAAGAGGTCACAAATTCAAATCCAGAGGGGAGTAGGGTATGTATACCTCCGTGAACTTTACCAGTCAAATCGTTGGGCGGCGGGGGTCCCTTGTCCCACAAACAAGGGTGTCTCATACACCAATTTGGTGTGGCTTGACAGTAACCTTAAAAATATATTATTATTATATATGTAATCACATTAATCTTATTATTATTATATTATACATATATGTAATAATATGTGTAACTCACATACATACTATGAATCCCTAGTAATATTCAAAGAGATTCTAAGGTATAGTTAATGTATAAAATTAGTTTATAATGTGAATAAAAAACAAAAAAACTTCATGTGACTTAACCATAAACCAATGTACAACATCCATAGTGCAAGCAATACTAATACATAGATTTCAAATACACCTACGTATAATTACTATGACACTTGGACTCATTATTCAAAGGGACTAATAGAGGGATTCCCTCCTTACTGGATGACCTATAAATCCCTATCAAAAACTTAACTAGTTACCTAACTCTTCTTTAGAACAACAAAATCATCACTACTCTAAACTCCCATGTCCTGCTTGTCATGACACAAGTCCTCCACTGCCATAAATTATACAAGAGCGAATAGTTTGATAATCATATGGAAGAGAATACATGCTAACAAAATTTGAAAACATAAGAAACAATGGAAGACACACACAATACACAATATATATTTAACTAGGAAAACCAACAAACTCAAATCTAAACATATCTTTATATTGTTGTGTTAATAAAACATTTCACAATATAATATTTAGCTATTAAAGAACATCGTTCATCCCTAGAGGTATTATATTACAATGGGACCCAATCCCTAATGTGTCTAGGCATAGTCTACCTACAAATAATACAACACATATCCAAAAATATCCCACTTGTTGAATACTTTGGAATAAAGTGGGATAGGAATTCATAAAACCAAATACTAAGGGAACTATGCCCATTGATTTCCTACACCAAGAGAACTATATGTACAAACAAACTTTGTCAATGAGTCTATACCATTTTTTAGGTATGAACCTTCTTTAACAATACCTTATTTTCTTCAATCACGTCTCTAATAAAATGGTATTGTAAATCTATGTTCTTTGTTTTAGCATGATAAACAGAACTCTTTGCTAGAAAGATTTCATTTTTATTGTCACAATCTATCCTTACAAATTTATTTGTGAAACCAATATGTGAACATATACTCTCCAACCATAGACCATTCTTAATCACATGATTAGCTTCCATGTACTCAGATTTTGTAGTTGATAGTGAAATTATCATCTACATCTTGTTCATCCAATCTATTTMTCTTCCAAATAGGATAAACATATAATCAATTMTAGATCTTTTGTGACCAAGATMTCTATCCCATCCTTCATCAATAAAKCACTACACATCTAGAACTCCATTTTTCCAAGTCTTTCTTGGTAGAAGACTGCAYAATATATGGTGTTGCACAAATATATAAAGGCCCTCTTTATAGCTATTGGTTGTTCCTTCTCAGGTTTTGACATATATGAATTCAAAACTCTGATTACATGGGAAATGAATGGTCTAGTACATATCATAACATACRTCAATATTCAAGTAGCACTTTCACATGGACACATGACATTTCTTCTAYCTCTTCTTATGTCTTGGGAGACTATTTTGAAGTAATATTTACACCTACCAGAATAGGAATATTGACTAGTTTACATCCTTTCATATAAAACCTCTACAATAGTCTCAAAATACTTCCTCTAATTCAACCTAAGTTTCTTGTTTACACAATCTCTTATAATTTCCATGCCCAAAATAAACTTTGCAACACCAAGATCCTTCAATATATCAAACTTATAGGACAACTAAGATTGAACATCCTTGATGATTTCCTTCTTGTTTCCAATTAGAAACACATCATCAACATATAACACCACATAAACAAAAATATCACCGACTTTCCTAGAACAAAAAAAACAATGGTTTGATTTTCTTCTTGAAAATTCAAGTTTCGATATATAGGTATCAAAATTTTGCACCACCTTATTTGAGATTGATTTAAGCCATAGTGGGACTTATTCACCTTGCAAAATAGCCCCTTTTCCCCTTCATTGAAAAAACCTTTTGGTTTATTCATGTAGATTTCATCTTCAAGATCCTCATGTAGAAATGTTGTCTAAACATTCATATAATTTAGTCAAAGTTGAACGCAACAAGGATAAACCAATGAAAGGTAATGGAAGTTAACTTAGAAACAAGAGACTTACCAAAATCAATTTTATCCACCTGAGAATATCCCTTTGTTACCAAGTGAATTGTTTTACTTCTCCACTCTACCTTCCACGTTGAACTTCTTGTTCAACACCCATTTGCTACCAACATGTTTTCTTCTTTCAAGAAAATTGACTAAATCCCATGCCTCATTTTTGTTTGGGGACTCCATTTCTACAATTGTGTTCTTCTTCCATAGTTTATTGGCCTCTAAATTAACTACCTACCTAATAGTTCTAGTATCATCATCAATAGTAGATAAACAAAATCAAGATGAAATGAGGGGGTATATACTTTTTTATTTGTCTTCTTTCCCAAAGAATGGGCTTTGAGGTTCTTCCTCATTAGACAAATTATCCAACATCCAACTCAAAATGCATCTCTATGGTTCTTTCTCTTTTGGTTGGTCTTCTTGCTTCAAAGTAGCATTACTGTCTCTAAAGATTACATTCTCTATTATAAATAGTCTTCTTTTTTCTAGGTGCCAAATATTTTATCCTTTTACACCATCTTTATAACCAGTAAATATACATTTTCCTACTAAATTAATTTATATATTCGTTTATCCTTTTGAACATGAACAGACACATCACAACAAAAAATTCTAATATGTGCAAGAGAGGGTTCCTTACTTTTACATGCCTCATGCAAAGTTTTATCAACACTGATGAATGTAATATATTTTTCAAATAACATGAAGAATAAACTACCACTACCCAAAATTATTGTAGTAACATTGCACCAATGATCATATTTCCTACCTTTTCCATCAAATTCATATTCATTCTTTTTGAAACTCCATTCTCTTGAGGTGTGTATGGAGTAGTATTTTTCCTTTCTATACCACACTACTTACAAAAATTCTCAAAACCATTTCCATAGGATTTTCCAACATTATTTATCCTCAACACCTTTATCTTCTTCTTTTTTTGGTTTTCAATAAGAGCCTTAAACTCTTTGAGTTTATCAAAGAGCATATATTTATGCTAAATGAAATATATCCATGAATTTATTGATAAGTTGTCTATAAATGAAACATAATGTAGAAATTGCCTAGTGATGGATCATGCATACATCGAACACATTACGATGTAGCACCTCTAGGATCCCTTTTAATCTTGTAGAAATGTATGGAAATCTTACCCAAATATGTTTACCATATACACAATATTCACATAAATTAAAATCCAAGGGAAAAAAAAAATTATTTAGCCATACCTTTAATGCACACAAATATTACAACCCTTTCTTTGCAATGTTTCCCAATATTTGATGCCAAAGGATTGTTTTGTTTTTAAGAAACATAGGGGTTCTTCCTCTTTTATTTCTCACCTAAAGAAAAATAGAACTATTGCATTCAATCATAGTGTTTATCTCAATATTGTGTTGTGTTCAATTTGAAATCTTCTTTCCAACACCATTTCACCTTGAACCATATTGCAATTGTCCTTTCCAAATACTTCCTACACACCTACATCACTCATCTCACTCATAGATATGAGGTTTATAGCTAACCTTGGAATGTGTAGAACTCTAGGGATGGTTTTAACTCTCCCATCTGAGTTGTAGTCCAACCTTTCCACATCCTATGATTTTAATTATTTATGCATATGCTAAGAATACATCACCTCCAATATAGTTTTGATATTTACAAAACCACTCTCTACAAGGAGTCATATTAAAAGAAGCACCCAATTTGATCAACCATGCACCATGATCTAAATGTGTACTTTTAGATACCAAGTATACATTCCTTATTTATTCCATGCAGTTGTTTGCTATAGCAATACTTGATCATCCTTGACCATCTATGCTTAGCTTTGCCTTTTCATTATGCTTTATCCATGACTTCTAACTCCTTTTACTAATTTTATAAGCCTATTACTTGATGCTCACTAGTTTCCTTCATGCAACTCATGAGTATCTCATGGGTTCTCCTTTAGAAACCCATGAGCACCTAGAAAATGGCACAAAAGAATAAAAATTGTGCAAAATGCACAATCTTGAGTGGAGATCATGGAGTTCATATGAAATATCCAAATGTTGACCCTTTTAACTTGATCTTGTTTATTTTTCAATTATTGTTTACATTTCTATGTTTTGTTCCACACCATGAGGTAATTTCCATGGTTATTTTGAAAGACATATTAACATGATCATTTTGAATTTAATAAAAGGTTCTAAGATTGATTAGGGGAGAGAACCTATGGGGAATGATTCCACTAGAGGGGAAAGGTAAGGGGTTCCAATAGGGGATTGACTTATTATTCATGATATATCCATATCTTATCTATAACTCTCTTCCATGTGATTGTCCTATTTTCATTTTATCCTAATGTTAAGCTAATTAAATTAGAATCCAAGTGATTTGAGTCACAATTTCCTCAAGTAATTATCTCCTTTACTCAACATTTACCACCTACTTTGTAGTAACTGAATATTATCATTAAAGAACCAATAAAGGAGTGGATGGGGAACTCCTCCCTCTCACCCCATTTACCCATTCATTTATGCAAATTCGAATTAAGAGAAGGAAACTTATGGAAAAGATACTTCTTGAAGGAAAAATATATTTATTAATGAAGAAAATCCAACCCATATCACATATGATCCATGAAGATATGGTGATGTAGTGGGTTTCCACCCCCTTCCCATCAGAGTACATATGCATCGGAACATCCCTTGAGTTGTGCATAATTAGGGCCACATCTTCCCTAACGCTTCTTCCTCATTGCTAAATTTCCTTGATTTATCAACCCTATCATGCCACAACCCATAGGTTGTACATTGACTATAACATATCCATGTATGCTCCCATGTAGCACCAACAAATATATGTTACAGAACACCAATTTGTAGTAACCAATCTACACACATTCAATTGATGCAACTCACCTTCTGTTGCAACACACCTCCTATTGTAACATGCCTCATGTTGCCACACACCTTATGTTGCAACAAACCTCTTGTTGCAATGTTCCTCCTAATTCAACACACCTCTTGTTGCAACACATATTCTAATGCAACATGTCTTCTATTTTGACATGTTTTTTGCTGCAACATGTCTTTCGTTGTAACACATCTTCTGCTACAACACGAAATCCATAGTCGATATAATGCATTCCACCACAACTTATACTCACAATCATATGTGGTACCTTAGCCACAATGTCACCCTTCAATTATGTCACACAAGATTGAATTAATTGTTAACTTATCAACTAGGGAAAAAATCTTCATATGCAAACCTATCAGATCTATAGGATGAAGAAACCCTTATGTGCTAAGAAAAACATCTCTACACTTAGTCTCATATCCAAATAGAAACGCTCCCTCACAAGAATCATACATTGAGCTCTTCAACAATACCCTACCCTTCCACCTGTGACCAAGGTTATGTCACAAATCTAGAGATCCTCACACATATAAATAGAATCATCAGTCCAAGTGCACAATCTCTCCTAGGTCCGCACCCACCTACAAATGATCACAAGTTCCAGGATAACCTTCCATAGACTTGTTCCACCTATCAAAAAATATCACAATAGGGATATTCTCCATGGGATTTAATTAATCAATAAATGGAATTGAAAGTGCATCCATTCATGTCAACAACACAACAACATAACATCATACGACATTTCATCCATACACATACACAAGGGTAAATATGCAAAACCAATCTTTTATTCATTTCACATAGAATACAATACAATGGCTCCATGGCCGAATACGATCTTACGATCTCTGTTGGTTTTCCATACCAAAGGCCATGACAACCTCAACCACTTCTCTCTCTCATTATCTTGCACGGCCTATCCTCTTGTCGACGCCTACAAGATCTTCAATGTTGTGTTTTATTCCTTCAGAAATTGTTTGCTTGAGTTTTCCAATGGACTCCTAATGTGGTTTTACCTTCCATATTTAGATTCATTCTTCCCTTGATGAATCTTCACTTGCACATGAACTTCCATCTTCCACATATGACTATGCGCTCCCTTCAACACGTCTTCTCATGCTTCTGTAATGGTTCCTCTTCTCATCTCACTCACTTGTCCTCTGTATCAACATGTCAATTAAAGAAACATGTATGCGTGTCCATATTATAACAACACCCCATATACTACACTACCACACTCTACAAAATTCATTTGATATGCAACAATATTATTACTTCCCACAATCTGTCACATTCTATGGTTATTTATTTCCTACAACACTTAATCATTGTTGTAACAACTCATTCATGTACTTCATCATCCTTCGTCATGTCATCCCAAGATGATCATGATGCTCATACATCAAACTCCCTATGCTTTTAAGAAAGAATGCCCTCATTCTTATGAGTTAAATCATTCACATCTACAACTACCCAATGCAACTTTCATCATTGTTTCACTCCCAACTCTACAGTTCTCATTTTCTATATGCTTCAATCTACAATGAACCTTCCTCTACTGCACATTATTTCTTCTAACTCATTGTTGTCCCTTTTTGCACCTCCACATGCAACAACAGAAAAATATTCTCATCATGGAGATTTATAAATTTTATCCCATTCTTGTTGCAACTTAACTTCCTATTGTATCTCACCTTCCAATATGACTAGCCTCTCTATCTCTCTTTCTTCATTATCATAAACATTGGTCAGGTGCTCCTCAGATATGCATCACCTACATAAATCGATTTGAGTCGCATACCATCTAATACATCCCACTTCCCTTTTTCATGTAGTGTACAAAGTGCATTTGGTGAATCCAACCACTCATGCTCAAATCCACACAACACGGATTCACAAGGTCCCATGTTACAGCTCCCTTGACTCAATCTACAACAACATGAAGACTACCTTAGTTGGTGATTATGTCAGCATATTCATATTCTTAAAAAATTACCAGAGACATGGATTCAAGATAATTCTTATTCACGCAACACCTTCACATCCGATCCTCAACAACCTTAAATCCTTATAACATTATTCTACAACATGTATTATTCCTCAAGAGATTTTAAATATTCTCTCTTTCTATGTCAGTAACATCTTCAACAAATTATTCATCTTCGGGACTATGCATTCATCCATATTCATCTCAACAACTTCATCCATGGTTCCTCCTAGGTTACTCATCTTTGTGATTTCATATTCTACTTGGGCATTCTCTTTGACATCTGCATCATCTGCAACCCTTGTTATCCTGCAGTTGTTGTAATCTATGCAACTCCTTTTCTTGTACATCATCATTCCATTACATCTTATTCTCATCCAAGTACATTTACTTCCATTTATAGCCACACATTTTCCTTCTTTCATATAAAAAATAAAATAACATATCAAGTGAATAAAATAATTCCATCTTCACTCCCCCTTTTCTTCATTACATCTGACACAACCACATGTGCCTCTATTTTCCACTACTATAATTTTCTACATCTTTGTTCTTCCTCATTTCTCTTAGATTTAGATCCACTCAAAACCTGTAGCCACCATCTGGAAACAATTATATCACTACTACCAACATGATCCTCAGAACATATGATTCCAACTTCCAATCCAGGAAATCTTTCGACTGCATTCCTCTCACAACCACACCCGCTCATTTCCAGTGACTATTCCTTCATATCAAGATAAAAATCATGGATAACTTCCACAACAACTACCATCTCATGAATATTATCATGACCCATGTTTCCTCTTTCATAATAGTCATGAATAACTTCCACCACAACTACCATCTACCTCTAGTACCTCTAGTAGAATTTACTTCATACAATTTTTTGTTCTTGACTATCTTCTTGCAGCTCAATATTTTCCCATTCAAAAACTTCACTCTGACATCTATTACCACTCCAATACCTCCATTCTAACTCTTGGTTTATGCACTTCCTTGACTTGCTCATATTTACAGAGAAATCATTGGGAGTTATTTTGTATCCCTCAACCAAACTACCCTTCACAGGTCCTTTCTCCGACACTTCCTCCCACCATTCTTATTTCAAAAACATAAGTTGAAACCAAATTCTCCCAGGTCTTATTTATATCATGGTTACATAGGAACATTATCAAGAAACCAATCCTAAAGAGTATAACTAACTCTCACACCCTTGCAATTATTTCATCCCAGAGTTGAATCTAACTTGATATATTTGCAGTTTCTTCCATCCCAGAGTTGAACCATACTCTGATACCACTTGATGCAGCAGGATTCCACCCCCTTCCCATTAGATTACATGTGTGGCGAAACATCCCTTGAGTTGAGCATAATTGGGGCCACAACTTCCCTAACGTTTCTTTCTCATTGCTACATTTCCCTGATTTGTCAACTCAATCATGCCACAACCCATAAGTTGTGCATAGACTAACACATATCCATGCATGATTCTCTATATCATCGGCAAATAGATTCTATAGAACATCGATATATATTAACCAGTCTACGCACATTCACTTGTTGCAACTCACCTTTTGTTGCAACACACATCCTACCGCAACACACCTCTTGCTGCCACACACCTTCTACTGCAACACACCTCCTACTAAAACATACCTCCTTATGTAGAACGCCTCCTACTACAACACATATTATGTTGCAACACATCTTCTACTCGACACATCTTCTGGTGCAATACATATTTTGTAGTAACATGTCTTCGGCTGCAACACAAAACCCACAGTCTGTATAATGCATTATGTCACAAATTATACTCACAATACTCTATTCTACCTTAGCTGCAACATCACCCTTCAATTGTGTCACACAATCCTGAATCAATGGTTAACTTATCAACCAAGTAACACATCTCCATATGCATACCTCTCAGATATATGGGATGAAGACACCCTTATGTGCTCCAACAAAACTCTATGCACTTATTCTCATATCCAAAAAGAAACACTCTCTCACGAACATCATGCATTGATCTCTTCAACAATACTTTACCCTTCCACCTATGACCAAGGTTAGTTCACAAATATATAGATCCTCACACATATACATAGAATCATCAATCCAAGTGCACGGTCTCTCCCAGACCCACACCCACCTGTAGATGATAAAAAATTCTAGCATGTCCTTCCACACAATTGTGCCACCTATACAACAATATCACACTAGGGATATTCTCCATGGGATTTAATTACTCAAGAAATGGACTTGAAAGTGAATCCATTCATGTCAACAACATAACATCATATCACATTTCATCCATACACACACAAGTGTAAATATGCAAAACCATATATTTTATTAATTTCATATAGAATAAAATACAATGGTTCCATGGATGGATATGATCTTACAATATTCATTTGGCTTCCAAGCCAAAGGCCATGACAATATCAACCACTTCTCTCTCTCTTTGTCTCATGCGACATGTACTCTTGTCGATCCTTGCAAGCTCTTCAATGTTGTGTTTTATTCCTTCAGAAATTATTTGCTTCAGTTTCCTAGTGGACTCCTCATGCCCTTCCACATTCCATATTTAGATTCATCCTTCCCTTGATGAGTCTTCACCTATACACAACCTTCCATATTCCACATACGACTGTGCACTCCCTTCAAAACATTCACTCCTTCTTTTGTAATGGTTCCTCTTCTCCTCTCATGCACTTGTCCTATGTAGTAACATGTTAATCAAATAAACATGTCTACGTGTCCATCCTATAGAAACACCCATTTGTTTCACCGCCACACTATACAACATTTATTTGATTTGCAACACTTATGTTACTTGCCACGGTATGCCACATTATGTCACTATTTATTTCCTACAACACTTAATCATTGCTATAACAATATTGTCATGTATCGCAGACGCCTTCACCGTGTCATACCCATAATGATAATGATGCTCCTGCATCATATGGTATAAATATTACAAGGTGATATTATGCATTAATATTGAGTATGGAGATACCTTACTAAACTTTTTTACAATGTTGGCCTTTTGGTTGTCCAAAAACTGATAATATGTTGTTCAAGGAACCACATATTGTTGGAATTGAAATATGAAAGTAGATAGTGGCTTCATATATTGATACACATATTGAATATAATATAGAGTAAATGCAATCCTAAGTGAATGAAGATCAAATAAGGAGGCGGGTTTCTATGTTGTATGGGGTAGTGGAGAGAATGCCAAGAGCTGGTCTAGTTGCAAGATTGAAAGAAGAACTCAATAGTGGATTACTTGGATGGTCTTGGAATTTTTTGGGAAATGAATAAGTGACTTGGGATATTGAAAATTTATTCTTCATCCTAGTGGTCTCATATCCCAACATAGGGGTGGAATCCATGGAGTATTTTCCTATGGTTAGGAGGAAAGTTGATCATACCCAATCAGTTGCCTTAGGGCTCAATTTTTAAAAATATAAGTAGTTTTCTTCTTCTCTTTGATTATGAATTTATTTTTTTATTATGAAGGATATGTTTTTGTTATTTATTATGATAATATGCCATAAAAATCTTGTAGATGTTAGAGGGTGAAACAGTTGTTGTTGTGAACAATTAGTTTACTAGACATGTGTGGAAATGCATTGGAAATTTTTGCATGCCAAGTGTTTTACAAAACTTCTATGTGAAATAATGAACCCTCTACCCATTTAATATTGATAATATGAAATATATTAACCTCAAGAAATGACCTATTCAGGTGTTAAAAGGTTTCTTGTTGAAATTTGAAACTTGGAATCTTTTTACTGTAGGTGAATGTTATGATATATAGCACATTGTTTGAGTGTATATGAGTATAATTTTTATTATGAAATATCATAAAATATTTACAAGGTTTATTTGATGTATATTTGTTTCCCTAACTCAACCTCATACAATGGTTTGGCTTAAAGGACTTCCTATAGTTTTCACAAATCAAAATTCTGAGTTTTTTTGTGCATTATGGGAGATGCATGCAAGTTTTCTGAAGGAAAATGGTGGTATAACCACTATTTGTTAATGGAAACCCCATGATAACACCTTAATGCACACTATTTTTCCTCACAAGACCTATGACCATGTCTTGTAGTGGCATATTTGACCCTCCTTTGATGATTTTTACAGTTTTAAAGGTTGACATGAAGGATTAGATGGGTATTAACTGCAAGGAAGGATTAATGACACTTATTAAATTAATTTTTGATGTCTTATGATGTTATTTAATAAGTTCAATATATTTTATTGACTTGCATTTTTTTTTCTCGAAGAGGGTTACTCAAATTCCCCATACCCTTGACAAAGGAGGTTTGTTGTGCATGATTTGTTTTTGGAATTTACTATGAATGCTAAAGGGGTTATGAGTGATGGGTATATTTGTTTTGAATTGATTTGTACCCTGATTTGGTCTTACATTTGTCTCTTGAATGAAGGAAGTAGTTAGTTTCCCCCACACCCCTAAACACATGTGAATGATAAGCATAGATTTTTATGTAACTATTATGAATGAGATTAAGGATAGTTGTGATGTATTTATCTTTTTCATAATATGGTTTATATCATGTTTTGGAATGAAGGCTAGTGGTTTTTATGATATGTTGTGTTATGTCATTTTGTGTAACCATACATGTGTGAATGGTGAGGCAAGAAGCTTGTAGATTAAATAATCATTCCCTTATGTTTATTGTGACTTTAATAATCATGGAATCACACTCCTTGTTAGTGAAACAATGTGATTTGTGCATGAGACTAAGGACATTAAACCTATAACTTGGAACTTTCCTTCTTGGAGAAGAGAATAAAACCTCCAACTAAGATATTTTGAGTAATTGATGAACTTTTGAGACAAATTTAGCATTTGGAATAAATGATTATGCCATTTATTCTTGATTGTCATAGTAATGGAAATGTGTTGTGTGAAAAATAACATGCATGCATGTGTCTCCTTGAATCTATTTTCTTGCATGACGGGAAAGAAAAAAAAAATCCTATAAAAATGGATACCAAACATCATTGAAAATGAGTCCATTTGATGTTGTCGACATGGAGATACMTGCTAATACTGATGGGAATTTTAATTCATGTTTTGAATCCTTAGTACTAAAAAATTTCATTTAACAYGGTTGAGAGTAAATTTTATTCTAATGTGCGTGGGGATGTGAACATGGAGATGCATGACAATGCTACTAGGAAATTTTTTSATTTTGGTTAAATGTGAATTCTAATTTTTTTTCTTGAAATACTATARATGTTGCAATTAGAAAGTATTTCTATGAAACTAATAAGATCTGTGACTTTGATAAGGAAGTAAAACCATATGGAGAACACTTATGAGTATGTAAAATGGAAGAAATCTTGCAAGAAGAACATAACCAATGTTAGACAATTAGAAGCTAAGTATTTTGATAACGTTTGATTATATTTGAATATTCTTACTATATTAGATTGGTTCTAATGAATTTGACTCTACTCAGTGGATAATAATAAACATTATTTACATATACTTAATATGATGACTCCATTTCATTTCAATTGAAATCTGAGAATTGTTTATATATATATATATATATATATAAAAGAAGGAAAACAAATACTAAGGGATGCATAGTGTGATGTCATTACCTTTGCATACAAAAAAGGAACCAATATGTGGTTAGAATTAAATAAAAATAAATATTATGTGACTTGTACATGATTTGATGACTTGATTTCATCCTATGGTTCAACTTGATATATTTGTTAGATCTATCTCTAACCATTTGAATATATTAAGCACAAAAGGATATGTAGGAAGAGGTCTTGTTGAAAAACAAATAATCTCATTGTGAATAGGTCTAAATACTTGTGAAGAATGGATATTATAGGTATGAGATATATTGGCCTAGGGAGAATGTCACTTTTCTTTATGCAATCACTTAATCCCTTGAGAGAAGGAAAAGCAGACAAGTAATGAAGGTTGTAGGGAATGAAAAGCATAATGTTTTCATAAGGAAAATGCCATTGAAAGGCATAGATGGTAGAGGGATTATACCAAGTTGAAGACAACATGTACCTAATGTATGAGATGGGTGAACCATATTATTGTATAATATTTATTTATTCTTGGAAGATTTTCGGGATATGAACCAACAACTCATGTATAAAGGGAATGAAGCATTCCAATGTGAGGAATTGTCTTGTAAGTTAGGGTGTGGGATAGAGTGGAAATTGGATTAGAATTATCCAATGGAATGGAAAAATAATCCTACAGTTGTATAAGGCTTAAAGGTAACTCTAGATGAGAAAATGCCAAGTTGGGATTGACTACAAATGCTCAAGGAAAATGGAGCAACAAATATAAAAAGGTATAGAATGCAAATTCATATCACAAGATGAGAAGAATAGGTTTCAGCAATAAATGATGCATGTGACTAGCAAGAAAGATATGGAAACGAAGGAGATTTTCTCACACTAAAACTCTATTTTTGTTTCTAGAATAGAGTCATATGTTTTTGAAGTAGAAAGAATATCTTATGTATGAATTAAATATTGCTACAATGGGTGAGAAAATCATAGCTAACGATCTATTGCATGATTGGTAGAAAGGCCATGGAGTGAATTAGCTATGATATGGAATTATAGGTTATGCAGAGGAATAAAAAGGGTAAATTCCTTAACTCTTCTCTTGCATTGTCTATATTTATTAAGATTAAGAAGTCTGCTATGAGTATATAGTTAAGGCATGGGAGAGCTAATAAATGCAATAGAGTAAAATAGATGGAATGAATATGCACTAGTGGATATATAGAGGAAATATGTGGTAGATTGCATATAAATATGCTTAGGAATATACAATGTTGCATATTAACTAAGAGTGGTCTATTTTTATATGAAATGAGCATTATATGATGATTATATTTGGTTGTTGAATTTTTGTATGGCTAGGAATGGTTGAAGATGTTACTGATACAACTCCCTATGACAAGAAACTTCATGATAAAGAATAAGGACAAGGAGTATGATTGTCCAGAGGTTGATAAAGGGATCATGTGAGTTCCCATGAGGCATCAAATGATCAAGTATATCAAGAAATTTGAATGCAATCACACAGGTTTGAAATTGGCCATGCCAATGTGGCATGAGTGATGAAAGGAATTGGGTAATAATTCCTTTAGTTATGTTTTTATATACTAATAAATATTTTTATAATGACATATAATTATTGCATGTGAATTGATACCTAGGTATGAGTATGTACAAAGAATGAAACTTTGAACAAGTAAATATTGCTAGAATATTTTTAATGCATGCATATGATAGTATGTCATGATTGAGTTGGTTAAGATTTAGAAACTAGAGTGAATGATCATTTATAATTATTATTATGAAAATGGATGTTATGTGAGATAACCCTACAAGAAGCCTTGTGATTTTGGACTTGGGAAAGGCCATAACACTGCACAACTATCCAATAGTCTCCCTATTTGTGTCAGTATTTGGGACTAAAAATTTATTTCCAACATAGATAGAACCATAAGAGGAGGAAGGATTTCTTGAGGGATTGTTTAATAGAGAAAGGAAATGAATTCTAGTACACTTAAGGGACTGTTTAGGAAATAAAGGATCTATTCATGGTGTTGTATTTGGGCTGAGGAGGAAGATTGCCATGTGATGATGTATTGAGACATTGGTTCAACCCTTCAACTTATTATGGTAGATCAAATGAGTTAGAATTATAGTATATTGAATCAATGCAAGGGTGAATTGAGTGAATGCGCATCAATATATTATGTAAATGTGCAAGTTGTTATTGTACATCCATAAACATTGGAACATATGTTTGATTACATTGTGTGAATTCTTGTCTTGATGGTAATGTAAAAAATATTCCTACAATAGTTGTTATAGAAGAAGAGAAAAGTAATGATGTATTTACTGCCATGATATGAAGCCAAGATGGATAGAAGAAGTCCAATCCTAAAACTATGCAAAATAGTGAATATTGGAGTGCAAATTTGATCAAAACCAAAGAAAACATTAAATATTTTCTTTCTATTCATGTTACATGTATATAACAACAATTTGTATTTAATTTCCTACCTCAAAACATTGTTTTATTGTAGAATCATTCACCTTATAATATTTCTAATTATTTGGCTTCCCTTAAGGGTAACATCAACTTTCTATATTCCCTTCATGCTCTTGAAAAACAACAAAATCTGAATAAAGTGCTTGTTGCCCCAATTCTTCATACTGTAGATAAATTTACAACAAAATTTTAAATCACCAATGTCATAGCCTTATAGGAAGAAACCAAATAAGGTGAGGTGAGTACATTGACACATATCGAACATGGGAGAAAATTCCCTCCCTTTTGTGTTTCCATGAAGATTATGGGTAAAATTGCACATGCTTGTTTAATTGATGGCGATGCAGGTCTGAATATTATGTCTAAAATTATTGTGGAATGACTTGGTATTACTTGTAAAGATGAAGCTATAAACATGTTCACAATCAATAGGAATGTCCAACTAGTCATAAGCCAAATAAAATATCTTACCATGGTCATCTGTGCACATCCCAAGGTTCACACACTATGTAATTTTTTGGTAGTTGAAATGGAAGTAAATGGAAACATTTAACCAATGGTTATCTTAGCCTAGATAGTTCTCATATGATAGTTCCTTGGGATTGAAGGAATATTATTGTATTACGAGAACTAAGAATTGTCTCATATATTGAAAACATCAATAATTTTGATGTTTATTACATCAAAACTAGACTTGTCTCTTATTCATCCTTGAAGAGGAAGATACCTTTGCTACCCAACTAGGTTCTAATAAGGAGAAAGATCGGTACTTGTAACGTTGACAAAGCCTTTTCTAGTGAAGTTAATGATGTTGAAATAATGGTGTACTCTACATTTGGGAAGACTCATCAATTCTCTTTTTGGTTAAATTTTCATGCATTAACAATATTGTTGAATTTGAATACCTTTTCTTAGGTTTGAATGAAGTTATACAACTAGGTTGCATCCACCTTTGCGTGTTTAGGCATTTACAATTGATTATAATCTAGTTAAAAGAGTTTATAATACTGCCAAAAAGGTATTTAAACAATATATTCAAATAATAAATCAACTAATGGAGAAATGTTTCTCTTTCAAATTGACTCATATTCAAAGAGAATTAAATGCAATAGAAGATATGCTAGATTCCTATGCCTCTAATGCAAGTAAACAATGTTCTAAAGACAAGCTTTATTGTGAAGTTATTTCACTTTATCTATTAGACAGTTGGCTTAGGTTGATGGACATATGGTTTATATAGTTGGTTTTCATTGATTTCAACCCTTGGAGAGTGATTTTGTAGATTGATGTCAACCCTTAGATATTGATGTCAACCCTTGGAGAATTTCGATTGTGAATTTTGTTAGCACAAAAGTATGGGTAAGGGACACGAGTTTTTTTTTAGGTATAAAGGCATGAAGATCAATGAATATGTAGGTAAGACTATTATAGATGGATAGAAATTGTCATGCCATTTCCTTTGATATGTGGAACGCCACGTGGTTCCTCACGATTAGTGAGATATGGCCTTTTGAAGTTGGATGAACCCCAAGAGTATTCTAGAAGCCCCTACAAGGTCAACAAGAAGCAATTATTCTAGAAAGTATTTAAGAAGACTCCTAGTCAATGTGGTTGCAAGGAGAAATTAATTAAATAATAAATTTGAAAAAGTGGTTAAGTGGACAAAGTGGCTAAGTGGACAAAATGGTTAAGTGGACAAAGTGGCTAAGTGGACAAAAGTTGATACTTCTAGAGGAAGCTACTTGGAGATCATAAATAAGAGATAAAGTGCATCCCATAACAACCTATTGAGCACATTGAATATCTATTATTGTGTAGTGTTTATTAAAGGTACTCATTGATACATCTAAAGTTGCGCAAGTCTGAGGTAGCATGAAGGGTTGACGGCGAACGTTTTAGAATTACAGAAAATACTGGAAAAAGAAAACCTAGTTTTAGAGGTGTACGTGGGTTGCATTGGAGCAAGGCGTGTATGTACATGGGATAGTAGTATAATAGGGCACGTACATGAGGTTAAATTCCTAAAACATGGGATATGAAGATGTTAGGTCTTTAGATTTTGAAATCAAGCTCCCAGGAAGGTCTACAATGATAAAAGGTATGTCTTATTTCTATGAGTAATTGGGTTTTGTTGTCTACATGATAAATGGTTATGGGGGTTTGAGTATTTTCCCTAGAGAGATTAGTGGTTGCATGGGACTTTCTATATAAGCCATATCTACAGAAATACAGTGATGGTATAATCAATAATTATCATTGATACATCTTGTTAGTGTTGAGGCACATCTTGTGTTTCTTGGCATATGGTTACGGGTTTTGTGGTACATGGTTGAGAGCTTGTATTTTTGAAGTGCTTGATGTATTGAGAGTTTGTATATAAAAAATGGTTTGGTTTCTAGTTCATGTGAGGGTTATTATACTTGTTCATGATTATACATACTTTTATGGCACATGACTAGAGAGATATAGATTCATTTGGTTAAAGGATACGTATGAGGATGTATGCATAGGGCACAGTTACAGTCTAGACATAGTGACATGTTGCAAGTTTATGTGACAGAGGTTGCAAAGGGTCATAGTTTTTCAGGAGAAGATAAAACCCTAGTCTTCAGAAGGCATATGCAAGTTGTAGTATAGATAGGTCACGTACATACGTAGGCTACAATATAGATAAGGTGCGTACATATGCGCGCTGCAAAAAAAAATAGGTTGTGTATCTATTGGTTTTTGGTTGGTACTAACTAAGTATAGATACATGTTGATTACAGGGCAATGATACAGGTTGGCTACAGGTCAGTGGTACATGTTGTTACAGGTTTATAGTGGTATATCTCATAGTGACAGTGTGGAAATGGTTTTTTCATTTGACACTTATATTTCAAGGCGACGGGACAAGGAAAGGATAGGTGGTTGTAGCCACCTTCCATTTGTAGACGGAGAACATAGGGGGTTGTATCCTCCTTCTGGTTGTAGCCAGAGAATTGGGGAATTGTAGCTTTTGTCGGGTTGTAGCCTGAAAATATAGGGGGTCGGAGCCTCCTTCCAGTTGTAGATGGAGAACAAAGGAAGTTGGTGCTTCCAATGAATGTAATTATTAAAGACATATAAGAAAAGGAATTATGTGTTTTTCTCCCACATTGGGTTTCCTCGTAAAAATACTATTGTACTGTGTATGTGTATGATTATTCATTGTTCATGGTTTATTAACTCTGAAATTATTGGATGATAATTCTATATTGATCATAAAGATAAATAACACTTTCATATTGTGGTTAAAAGGATTAAAAAACTCTATTAATGATTCACCCCCCCTCTCAGTAATCCAACAATTGGTATCAGAGCAATTTCCTTCAAAAATCAATTTAACCAATGAAAGGTAGATCATGGAGAGAAACAATATGTATAAAAATGGAATACCACAATTTGATGGATAGAACTATGCATTATGGAGTAGAAGGATGAAAACATATGTACATGAACAAAGATTTTAGGTTTGGAAATAAGTTGTAGATGGATAAAAAGAACCAAAAGTTCTGCCAACAAATGAAAGTGGAAAGAAACTCTGCCTAAATAATTCAAAATCCACAAATGCACTTATAAATGGTCTTTGTGATTTGGTATATGTCAAAGTTATGCATTGCAGCTACGCTAAAGAGATCTGGAACAAACTTCAGAATATTTATGAAGGAGATGCAAAACTCAAGGAAACAAAGCTTCAAAATTACAAAGGTCAACTCGAATAGCTAAATATGAAGGAAGATGAGAATATTTCATCTTACTTCTTACAAGTTGATGAAACAGTGAATGCAATCATAGGATAGGGAGAAGAATTTGATGAATCTATAATTGTTCAAAAGGTACTAAGATCTCTTCCAATGAGATTTGATCTTAATATTTCATCACTAGAATAAAGGGAAGATCTAGACTCAATAAGCATGGATGAACTACATGGAATCTTCATAGCCTATGAAATGAGAACTAAACAGGAGAATCCAGGTATAAAAGAAGAAACATTCCAAGAATCCAAGAAGTAAAATAAAAAGGGAAATAAAAAGGAAAAAGAAGATAGCAGCAACAATGACATCTCAAAAGATGATGAAGAAGTGGCCAACTTTGTCAGAAGACTAAAAAAGGGAACCGACGACATATATAGAGGTAAGCTTCCATTAATTTGTGTTATTTGTGATGGTATTGGTGATTTTTATAACAAATGTCCTTGCAATAAAAATACAAGAAATGAAGAAGATGATTCGAATAGAAAAAAAACATATCAAGGCAAAAGAACCAAAAAGAAATTCTTCAAGAAAAAAATTTGCACCAAAGAAGATGGCTCCTCATCAGACGAAGATGAAGTCAATGAAAGTGAGACAGAAAGAGTTGTATTCATGGAAATAGAAGACTCCAATAAGGAATACATTGAAGAGGAATATGAAGAGGCAAAAGTTGACTATAGAGAAGAACTGTTGAGTGCTATAGAATTTATAAAAAGAGAAAAGAAGAAAAAAAAAAGCTTTGGGAAGAACTAGACAAGAACGAAGACACTCAAAATTCAAACTCTGAAGAACTAGAGAAAATGATCACTGAGTTAAAGGTTCAAATAGAAGAAGACAAAAGAATCGAAGAAGCACTCAAAGAACAACTTGAAGAAAATCACAAGATCATTGGAAATTTGGAAGCAGAGGTTGTTACATTGAGACAATAACTTCAACATAAAAACATGCAGAAACAATCAAAGGTTTTGGATAATATTATCTGTTGGCATTATTGATTGTGTGTTTTCATTGATGGAAACATGAGTCAAACATGTACAGTAAATAGAGAAAAAGAAATATCATCTTGGGGAAAAATAAATTTGTGATCATTGTTGTTCACGATAGGATCAACAATGATCCTATGTTCCTAAAGCTCGGGAGAGGTAGCATGCAGAGAATCCACATACATAAGGAGTAATGAAGTAAAGCACAAGGAATTAAGAGCTCAGGAGGGTTAGTGACCGAATATCAACGCATAAAATAATGCACAAAATATTATTAAAAGATCGGGAGAAATATCGATGAACAGATTAGAGAGAAGAGCACTGAAAACCTTCAATAATCGTAAGGAAAATCTGTTACAATCGAAAAATATGTCAATCGTTTATCAAAATCCCATATAAATCTCGACAATCGTCAGATCAAGGTGACGTCAGAGGTTGGGAAGGATTAAATCTCAACTGTAATATTTGGAGCAGTAGCATTATGGGCAGTTGGATCATGCTAGAATTATAGATCGAGAGGGATTAAATAGGAGTTGTCATATTTCATGGAGGATATTCAAGTGAGCTCTCAACCATTGGATCAAAAAATTCAAATATGGTGCTGACCACTCTAGTGAAAAGGATTCTTAATCATTTAAGAATACCTGAAGTCATGAACTCTCGTTGACCATCGGATCAAAGGAAGAGCTGGGAAATCCCTCCGGTCATTGATCGACATAAAGTGGAAGGACAAGGAGGTCACATTTTGATATGGGCCGTTGGATAATTTAGCTACGTGGAAAACATCTAAATCATGTGTGCAGTGGTAAAGTGTTAACAATCCACCTGGTTGGGTTTGCGCCTACCATTTATCTCAATTAAAAATTAAATCACAACCATCAAATCAATTAGAGCCATTGATTGAAAGTGACTAAACAATAATCGTCAGATCTCATGGAGAAATTCGAGTGAGTTCTCAATCGTTGGATCAAGCATGAGATAGAAATCTTCGGGACTTCGGAGCTTTTCCGCTTCGGTGATTATGATAACTAAGTTAAAAAAAAGTGTCAAAATCATGAAGTAACGCCAGTCATTGGATCAGGTGGTAAACTTTGACATTGACCTACTCTGGTGATCAAAAGTTCATAAAAACCAAGAATACCCTAAGTTAGAAGTCCCAAAGTCAGAAAATCCAAAAAATTATCATGCAAGGGAAGGAATATTCATCCCAGTGTTGACTACTTCGGGATTACGAGGAGTCCCAAACAACTAAAACTCTCGAAGCCATGAAGTACAAAGTCATGATCCAGGAGGGAGACATGTGGAAAAAGATAAATATGACATGTGGCCCAATCAGTTGATGACAAGTGTCAAGGTATTCAGTATACAAAATCTATGAATCAAGGTGAAACGTGGCATCCACTCACGTCAACAGGCCACGTCACTCTGGGATTACTAACTTCTTGGATATCCAATCTTATTTTATCATCTAATCGTGAAAGGATGGAATCAAAAAGTAACACTAATCGTTGATCTACTTTAGGATCATTCTTGACCATTGATTAAACGTAATGGAAGGATAGAGTAAGAATGAATCATGAAGTAACGCTAACCATTGATCTACTTCAGGAGCATTCTTGACCGTTGATCAATCATAGTGGAAGGATAGAGTAAGCGTTAATCACTAAGTAATGTTAATTGTTGATCTACTTCGAGAGCATTCTCAACTATTCGATCGAGTACAATGGAAGGATAGTGTAAGGAGTACTAACAAATAATAGCAATTGGTTGCCCACTCTTGATGACCACTTCATTAGGCGAAACTCTAGAATAATACAAGGTTTGTAAATTCCAATAATCTGGAATACCTCGAGAGTCGAATACCCAGAGAGTCAGAGCAACTCGAGGGCCAAGTTCAATAACTACACAGATAAAATGAGTTGAGCCTTTGGTTATTAGTCAAAGGGCATATGAAAAATATGTCAACAAGGAGTGCTTATATGTACTTAGACAAAGTTTACTTCGGGAAGTATTACTCTGATAAAATGCAAGAAGGTCGAAGTCCGAAGGACTTGGTTCCAGCACTGGTCTCATGATAGAGGAACAAGGGTGAAAGAAGAGGCACTATGAACAATGCTTAAATGGATAATCCCATGGTTTTGAGCCTGCCATCATTTGAACATTGGGTTGAAGAAATCGCCTTTGCAGAATACGATTTATGTAAAATAGTTATAGTCCTATAATTTGACAATATTAACACCATATCATTACAAATATCCGATATAAGATCGAATTTGATCTGTTGAAGAACTAGAGATGCAATAGAAGCATGGGAACATTATAGGGAGTCGATCCATACTTGTGATCAACTCATGTGGAAAAAAATTGTATTAAAAGGAGAAGATTATTTATGCTAAAATTAAATGAAGAGG